>JAOVVA010000048.1:29882942-29896181 GCA_028565275.1 Leiocassis micropogon
TGTGTGTGTGTGTGTGTGTGTGTGTGTGTGTGTGTGTGTGTGTGTGTGTGTGTGTGTGTGTGTGTGTGTGTGTATGGTGATCTGGTGGAAGGGTCTCGGTAGCTCCCTAACAGCAGGTGCATAAGAGGTTAAACCAGGACAGTCCACAGAGCACAGCAGCATGCAAATGGAATTTGTTTCGGCGCTGATTTATGTAGTAACATCAAACCTGACTGTACTCTGGGAGACAGGGAATACATCGTGCACTGAGGAGGAAAACGTAATTAGGTCACAAACACAAAGGGGGAAAAAGAGAAGAAGAAAAAAAACCTGTAGTTGCTCGGTATGCTGAGCGCGCATACGTGTGTGATCCTTTACGGAGAGCATGTATTTTGTGCTCATCCTTCTGTGAGTACTAGGTTTCTGCCTCCGCCTTCCCTGCGTAATTCTCCCTCTCCCCTTCTGTCTTTCCTCCCTCCCTCTCTGTGAGTGTAGCTTGGGCGTTGTGCCAAGTGGAGTGTGTTTTTTGAATGAATACCTGATGAGGCTGCTGAGGCTGACTGGGGGAGGAGGAGGAGCTGCATTCAGCAGAGCACTGGGCATGTGTGTGCGTATGTGTGTGTAGAGCGAGAGAGAGAGATTGGGAGTGAGGCAGTGTGTATGCCTTGCATAACACACTCCGTACCTCTTGTACGCAAGGGCTTCATATGAGACAGCCCAGACAAGGGGACTTCCTTTCTACTCACTCCTCCAGGGCCACTGCAGAAGGGAGAGGAGAAGAGACCAGGTGGTACAGGAGGACAGGACAGGACAGCAGGGGACATGGAGGTGAAGATATGACGAGAGGATTGTGGATCTGACTTTGTGTCTGTGTTAAACCTGGACAAAGGATGGCTGGTGAGGAATAGGGTGCCTTGCACGCACATACTACGCCGTGCAAGAAGGCGGGAGAGAAAGAGAGAGAGAGATAGAGAGAGAGAGAGATAGAGAGAGGGCTGTTGTCTCCATGATCCAGAGGTAAGTCTCCTGACAAAGGAGTCTTCATCTATAATATTTTCTAGTTTAACAAGTCGAGCATGCATGGCGTAGTCACTAAGAAACGATTAGACACAATATGTTTGTGTACGTTCTGCTGAAATGATGCATTTTGTGATGTGATACTTTTTCCAGAGAGAGAGAGAGAGAGGGAGAATATGTCCAGAATAGCAGCCTGTAGTCATTGTAAAGCAGCAACAGCACTGTTTGGATTCATGTCTAGCTTAGGACTCCCCAGCCCGCCTCTTAAAGGGGCAGGTACCTTTACCAAAGGGTGGCAACGTGCAGAGAATAGTTGTTTTAAGGCATTGTCTGGCAAAAAGCAACAAACACTTCCAGTTCCCATGGCTATTTCGAAACAATTGTCTTTTTCCTTTGGTTCGAAGGTGGTCGAGGTCATACCGAATGCCGTGTAGCATCTTATCTCACTTTGTCTGCTCATTTGGGGATGACATCATGTTTGGTTAAGGTCCCTGTGATTGTAACATTGTTAAAATGACTTGACATTCAGTGGAAATGAAATAACTCGTGAATGCAAAAATCAGGTCAATGTTACTACCACCACATAGACATTTCATCGAGTGTTATGATAAAGACCAGGACAAATCATTTGCGTGTGAATTTGCATAGTTAAAACTGTGCTTTGGCCTTTGGCTTGTGTGATGTGTTTGTGTGTGTGTGTGTGTGTGTTTGTGCGCGTGTACCTACTGAGGATAGGGAGGTGTGAACGAGTTACGCTGGGGGCCCGGGCAAGCTATCTGCAACAGGGCAGCAGTGTGTGATGTCTGATGTAGAAAGAGCTGGAGTGATACTGCAGTACTAATCTCTCTGACACGGAGAGCAGCCTATCTGTGTGTGTCTATATGTGTGTCAACGTACATGTGTGCGAGAAAGAAAGAAAGGAAGAAAGAAAGAGAGAGAGAGAGAAACAAGTAGGAATTATGTAGTTTAAGTCAATGCAGTTAGCATCTGGAAAAGAAACAACACCAGGATGGAAATGCGAAAGTAATCTAGAAACATGTCAGGAATATAATTAGTGATAGAAGTAATTGAAGTTCTCTTAACTTTATGAGAAGACATTAAATGTTTTCTATGAAAGAGACAGTTTGATCAAGATTGTCGATAGCCGCCGTAAATGACTGTATGATGCATTCTGTAGGCTAACATTCACACATAGAACAAGCACCTTTTTTTTTTTTAACAAGGATAAGTGTTATGACCATAAAGTGCTCCGACTCTGTGTGTAAAGAAAGACTTGAGCAGTTTTTGGCTTCTGCTATGCTTATATCTTTCTAATGTACAATGAGAAGCACTGTGTTTAGTTTTACTTTTTTTGTTATGGGAGGCTAAAGGGGAAGTACTCTGTCAGGTTCAATGGGAGCATTTATGATTTTCTGATTCTGTCTCTGATCAAGGCACAGACTGCAGTGAGGTACGGCAGTAAGGCAGAGCATTCCAGATGATTCCACATGAAGACTTCAGTAACAGCAAGAGGATCCAGTGACTGAATCTGATTTGTATCCGAACACAAGATATAAAAAAGAATAATTTTTAAACAATGGACATCGTGAGCATCTGAAAACACGTCCAAACCCATCTAGTGTAGAAGCACATTAGAGTCAAAGAGTGAAATATCATGAAGTCCAATCAGGAACGTAGTAATGAGTGCCTGCCTCCAAAGAAGAGAGAGATCCTGGCACTTGAGGAGCGGCAGGTGCTGGTAGCATCAACTGTAAACGAGAGCCATAGTGGTGAGAACTTGGCATGGCTTGCTAGTGTAGCCAGTATGGCCAGTATGGCTACTGTTCCCAACCTAGTTCCATCACAGAGTCACAGTTCTGAAACTAGCAGCCCGACCCCATCAACCAAAGCCCTGACTATAGTCACGGAGTACCCGCTTTCCACCTCTGCCTCCAACAGCTCTATGTCATCATATACAAACTCCATAGGTCTCTCTGGAACAACCACAATAACAACCAATCCAGCCGTCCTCTCCTCCAACCTTCCTCAAGCAGCAGGACCCATTCAGTCCACTCAGCTACCACATAACTTACAAATCATTGGACCTTACACCAGTTATATCTCCTCTCAGATAGTGTCAGCTGCAGCAAGTACAACTCAACCACGCAGACCCACCCAGGAGGTTTACGCTGCCACAGCTGTCATCCCACAAGCTTCTAATGGAAACCCACAAAAGCAGCATCTAATTTCATCCTTACCAAATGTAGCTCACCCCACCAGCCAGTGCATTCAGGTAGAGGGCACTCCAGTCGGCTTGCCAGTAATTTCCCCAACTTCCCAAGTACCCCTTCAACTTCACACTCATTCAACTGTTCTTGCCCCACATGGCTTGACTCTTGCTCCCCCTCAGGTGCTTGTGCATTATGCTGATGGTCTTATCACAAAACCACCTGATTCCCACATCAAGGATCTGCAGAACGGCCCTCTTGGAGAGGTCACAGTGGTCAAACACACCACCAGCATTTTGAAGGGAATGTCTAACAAACCAGAAAGTGATGATGGCCAAAGGCAAATCCAAAACTTGAGTCTCCCAGCCCAAACTCAGGTCTTACTTCCTGCTGACTATGCTCCTCATGACAGTGCAGGACTTCAGACATCGGTCATGCTGGTGTCAAGCAACCACCTGATGGCCAATAACAGCACTGAGCTTCAGAGCACCCAGGATAAAGAACACACATCTCTGGCTCGGGTTGAGAGAGCAAGAATCTCTGTGGGGAAACCAGTCTCGAGAGTTTCCTCCCTTTCTCTCTCGTCATCAGACAGCATGGGGGCATCTCTTGCTCCAACTCTCTCCCCTCACACTCTCCTGCATGCATCTCCATCCGCCCCGACCCAGGAGCTTTCTACAAACCTTTTCTCAAGCACACAGCTGCCTATTATTGGATACATTACTAGTACATCTGGGGCACCCCAACAGGCTGTGGCCAGTTACCATAGCAACCTACCACAGCATCTAGTAATCTCAGGCAGTCCCTCCCTTCTTATTCCTGTGAGTACTGGCAACATTAACACGTCATCCACTGAGTCAGAAGTTTCTCGTTGCTCCATCCCTGCCATTTCGGCTACCAGTGTACCGACAGTAGCTACAGGTCTGCCTCAGGCCTACATAACTGCAGCCACACCTACTGTTACAACCTCCATCCTCCCTAATGGCAAAGAGATCACAGGGCAAGAGGAACATCATGCTGCACCAGGTGTACAGAGCTCCACCCAGGTGCAGCTTCCCCTGCTTTCAGCAGGGGTTGTAGCAACACCAGCCCCTGTTCTCCCTTCAACACCTACAAGTCCACAGAATGCACCGCTCTCTCCATCGTCAACCTTGCCTCCATATTTCATGAAGGGCTCCATCATCCAGCTGGCAGATGGAGAGCTCAAGCGGGTGGAGGACCTGAGGACGGAGGACTTTCTACAGAGTGCGGAAGTGAGCAGAGAACTAAAAATTGACTCAAGCACAGTTGAACGAATAGATTCCAGCAAAACTCCTGATGCAGTCATTATACAGTTTTCAGTCGGGGAACACAAAGCACAGGTGAGTCATGTTGTGATGTATAATATTTTTTAGGTTTCTCCAAGGGTGAGTCAAAAATTATCTGCACTCTGGCTGTAGAATGAATTTTAATTAACTTTTAGAAAAGACAAATACATCATTGACACAGTCAATGCTTTTAAATGCACTTTCAACCTTTATTAAAAAAATCATCTGGAGAGTGTGAGTTTGAATCCTGGGTGATGCTGTAGCCTTCCGCAGATGGAGCCTGGAGAGAGCTGATTGGCCAAGGGAGGGGAGGCATCTTACATCAATCATGGCCCTAAGCCAATCACGGGCATCTGTAAGCTCATGCAAGCGGAAGGAATAAATGTTGCTCACAATGGCGCTTGAGAGAGAGCAGTTTGAAAATATGTGGTTGGCCAGTGTAACGTGGCTCGGAGGAAACATATGATAGTCTTCTGCCCTTCCTGACTGGTATGTGCAGCCTTGATGAGGGCGTGCCCTAATGATGGGTGGGAATTGGATACGACAAAATTAGGGAATATATCAGAAAGAAAAAAATGTTTTAGGCTGAGCTGAGAGCCATGAATGCACCGCTGTCTTCACTTCTTCATCCATAGTGATTCTTTGTCCATGTAGAGCTGCTTTCAGGAGACCAAATAGGTAAAACTCTGATGGAGAAAGATCAGGACTATAGGGAGGATGCTTTAACACCTCAAAAAAAGTTTTTGCAGCGTGTCAACAGTGTGGACGTACATCGTCATGCAAGATCACACCGCCCTTGAATAGCAGTCCTCTGTGTTTAATCCAAAGTCTAGGCTTCAGCTCTTCAATAAGAAATAATCTTCTTTTTCTGTTCCAGTACTGACCCTTGAAAATCCTTGAAAACTGTAAGCCTCCCTTTTTCAGCCCGAATGGTCGACTTTTGAACTTTTTCCCTGGTTGGCGATTGAGGATGTTTGTGTTTTGTTTACTCTCAGGCTCGTAGGGATGAATCCATGTCTTGTCACCAGTAATGATTCTCTTTAAGAAACTTTCACCTTGATTAGAGTATTGGTCCAAATTTAGTTTGCGGATATCAAAACGCTTTTGTTTATGCTGAGTTGTCTTATGCGCTGTTGGTACAACCACAGACCAAAAAAAAAAAAAAAAACAGAATCACTGCATGCTGCTCTTCTTTCAAGCAAATCACAAGTGGTTCATCCATTTTTTATTGCACCGCAGTTAGAAATGAACTTTTTAAGCTAATGACCTAATTTTTTACTCACCCTTGTATATTTCCACAAACATACAATTCATGTATTCAATAGCTTGCCTCAATAAGACTAATTGAACCATAACATAAAAATGTACAATAATTATTATAATAAATTATAATAATATAGTCATAATTAATTTTTATTTTTCTGATATAAAGTGTGATTGCTATCCGGTGCAATAATCCTTCAGCATGTACTTATGGTGGGTCCTGCTGATGGTTTGCTTCTCTGTAGGTATGTGTGGAAGTGCTGGTTGAGTACCCTTTCTTCGTGTTTGGTCAGGGATGGTCATCCTGCTGCCCAGACCGCACTACCCAGTTACTGGCTCTGTCGTGTGCCAAACTCTCTGTCGGTGATGTCTGCATCTCGCTCACCCTAAAGAGCCTCAGGAATGGTGCATTAAGAAAAGACCAAACCTGTGGTCCTGTGAGGAACCATAATAACACCCATCATAAAGCAACCAAGCTCAGTGGGGGGCCTGGAGACTCACAGGCTCTAAGGGAGGATCAGATGGATGGGAACATTTTTGTAGTGGAAGGGAAACAAAAGTTTGAAGGTCATGAGATTAAGAGTCCTGACTCTGGTAATGGTGTGATCATAGCAAAGAATGAAGAAGGGAAAGCTCATGGTGCAGGAAGTCGCAAGAGGAGGTGGTCTGCCCCGGAGAGAGGAGAGATAGATAGGGCACAGGAGAATGACCAGCCCGAAACTCTACCTAAACTTTCCTTCCTTTCGCAGGAGGTAAAGGTCAGCATCGAGGGAAGGTCCAGTATGGGCACCTGAGGTATCTTGTGAGCCATTAAAAAAGAGGACACTTTTGTTATTCAAGGAAAATAATCTTCTAAACCAAGGATTGTTGTGATTTATTCAGTTACTTGTGGTGTTGGCTGGTGATGACGTTTCCAAAACCATATGTATTCTTCACTGGGCAAGCGAAATGCAGCAGTACAAGAATAACAAGTTTATTACGGTTATCTTCTCATGGCTTATTTTAGTTACCGTAACAGGAGCTACTTTTTGTCTGACAGTATTTACAGGATATGTTTTTGTAATAAAACAATACAAATAATTCCTGGCATTTGTCCTGGGGCATACATATAATAAATATGAGGGGTACCTATTTTTCTAGTTAATCCTGCCATGTATTTGTTTTTGGCACTTTGTCTACGTTCATGTAAATTGTAGCACAATTGTATTTCAGTCATAACCAGTGAGTCAAACACATATAAACCTGTAGGCTGGAGAAACTGGTCAAAAGTTCGACTTGCTGTGAGGAAGTTACCCCCTAAATGTAGTTAAAAGTACATTACGATCTGCTATACGCCTTATATAGATAATCTATGTCAGTTGTGATAATAAAAAAAAGCTCTATGATTTAAATCAAAATCTACCATATAAAAGGGAGATACAAATTTGTAAATTAACAATATCTGTTTGTGATTGAGCAGCATCGATTAGTCCTGGGTGTGATTTTAAGATATTCTGTTTCAGATGAGTGAATTTTGTTAACCAAACATGTTCCAATTATGGGGACGAAACTGGACTGTAACACTGAATGTTAAGGATTATACATATTTTTACCGATATTTTAATTACGTAAATACACCAGAATTTTAATTAGTCAAATCCTTCTAGATATGCAATATTATGATTATTCACATACCTCAAACATGACACAAGGCTGTTTCAGGTTCTGATCAGGATCTGGGATCTTTAAAACCACGTCCAAAACCCATGTCCATGTTCATTGTTCATGTTCATACAGTGAATATGTGCAGGTGAATTCGCACTCAGCCTTTCAATATTAGCACTTTACTGAAGGCAATGGATGATTAAAACCCTCACCTCTGCTTTGTTGCCTAAGCAACAGCCATTTGCACAATGTCAATTTTAGCATAATGTTAGCTGTCCTGTATGTTCTAACCCCATTTCAAACAAATTACAACCGTCACATTGATGCATTTGAAATCCAGTTGGAGTCTGCAAAAGCGTTGTGTTATTAAAATTCTTGTGGGGCTGCAATTTAGCCAACTGGATTTCTGTGTACAAAATTCTCATACACTAGTGTAATATATTGTGGATATATATATATAATGTACAATATATTCTGTTCAGGAATATATTGATAACATATAACAATATATTCCGTTTCCACAGGGGTTGGTTGTGTCTCTTTAGGGGCTTCTGGGTAACACTTTACTGTAAGATCCAAAAATAGGCACACACAAATAGGCACGCTCAGTGTGTTACGGCTCAGAGTTACTGATCGAAAGGTCGGTGGTTCGAACACCCTGTTCCGTTAGGTTGCCGCTATTGGGCCCTTGAGCAAGGCCCTTAACCCTGTCTGCTCCAGGGGCGCCATAAAAATGTCTGACCCTGCGCATTGACCTCGGCCTACTATAACAAAGCTAGTTCATGTTTAGGAATTTCCTGTTTTATTTTTTCATAACGGATACGCTGTCAGTACGCTGTCAAGACTTAGCTAAGTGTGCACAATGCACAACACACTCAATTCTACTGGCTGTTTAATACGAGAGAGCCCTACTATAAGTCACAAAGCTATACTTTGTATAACAGTAATTCAATTCTTTGCTATTTGCACAAGTAGAAATATTAAAGTAGGTTTACAGATTGTCTGTCTTTGAATTATCTTTGTTATCTGTCTTTATTTGCTTTGAAGAAGTTGGTCTTTATCATTAATTATGGTTTGGAAATTCCTCCATAAGGGTGTGTGAGTAAACCAAAATGGTATCCATGTGTGTGTATGTCAGTGTGAGTGTAATACTGTGTGTGTGTGTGTGTGTGTGTGTGTGTGTGTGTGTGTGTGTGTGTGTGTGTGTGTGTGTGTGTGTGTGTGTGTTTTTAATGGACTCTGAGAGAGAACGTTTTGGGGAGAGAAATGCATGATTGCACATTTCGGGTAGAGTTTACGCACTTTCTAAAATTTGTGTGTGTGTGTGTGTGTGTGTTTGAGAGAGAGAGAGAGAGAGAGAGAGAGAGAGCACATAGAAAATGTATATGGGAGAGATGGTCATGTATAGTTTAAGTGTCTTATAGGTATGAAATTAGCATTATAAACACATTCCTAGCCCATGGAACATACAGTAAGTTCAGTTTTCATTGTTACTGCAGTTAACCGATTGGTGCTATGACATTAGAATAGAAGCCAGCTACATCGAAGTCTGTCTCCAGTCTCTTTTATTCAATGTCTTCTCTCTCTTCTGTTCAAGCCTAAATATTTTTAATGTTAATTGTGTGGATTGTATCTAATATTCTAAGTCAACGAAACATATCCTGGTCTCAGTGTACTTCTGTAAATGCTTGTGAAACTAACAATATTTCCTATTTCAATCTGTCCGACAGCAATTCAGTGCACACCCACAGGGCATGCAACCTTAATACCAACATGGAGCTTGTTTGTTTTTTGTTTTTTTCAACCGTTTCAAAGGATATATTTGTGTATAATACTGTATCTGTCTGTAATTCCTTATTTGTAAAGCTTGCATGAAAAGCCTTGACAATTAAACAGTATCGTAATCATCCTGCAAACTCCAAAAGCATTTCAGCAGTGATTTAACATTCCATACATGCCATTTATTCAACAAACATATGGGCAGAGAGAATTAATTTGGACAAAAAATCTTGAAAAAAGATGCTGAAGTGCTGAATTCTAAGCAAGGGAGACGACAAATCGACATACTTCAGGCTCAGGTGAAGAGACTGGTGCGGTGACTTAATGCCATATTTACATTACCGTCCATTCAGATACTGAAACGTCCACTTTTGCCTTTCTGACAGGAACCGGTGTCCATGTTACCTATTCTGAAGGACTATGTATATGTATATGTGATAGCTGCGTGGAAAACGTTTTGTTTTTATGATCAGACACACAAAGACATTTCTCTTGGGTTTAGTTTGCAATGATTGCAATGACCAGGAAAAGCCTCAAGCAATAGCACCATGTCACACTAAGGGCAGGACACGAAACTGTCCATTAGACTTCTGGACTCAGACAGCTGTGCAAGTCATCACTAGGACATGGCTCTCTTCCTGCCTTCACCAGAGCACTCAGTGGTTCAGTCAGATTTACTCACTATCACCTCCTGCTGGACAAAACATCCTTTGGGCAACTGTTCTATCTTTGTACTATCTCTATTTATTCATTTTCCTACCAATCCATTGATTTTATCAGATTTTGACTACAGCAGTTTAAGTAAGTGCGGAGGGTAGATTCCTTCGGTTCACTGTGTAAAACCTCAAAATGTAAAAAAAAAAAAAAAAAAAGAAAAAGAAAGAAAGAGACACAAAATTCTTTTCTGGAATAAAAGCAATGTGGTAAACTCTTACTATTTGTGTGACTAGTGTAGTTATGTGTGTAAAATTCTTTTCTTGTTCTTCTGACCTATTGATTTTGTAACCAACGAAAAGCAAATAAGACAATTAAACCTCAGATTTTTTAATTATTGTAATTTTTTTTCTTGCGTGTGTGTGTGTATGTATGTGTGTGTGTGTGTGTGTGTGTGTGTGTGTGTGTGGTGTATTGCTGTAAATTATGCATCCAAGACTGTTCAGTGGATTCAGTGCTCTCTTTGGTTTGTGGTGATTTTTTTTTTTTTTTTTTTATAAATAGACTGTTGTTTGATTTAAAAGAAATATAAACAAATGTGGGACTCATTTTTAAATGTCTGGTTTAGAATTTACTTGTTGTACAATACACAATTAATGTCCCTGTATACTCCAATAAAATTCTGTGCAAGTTTTATTTGCCTTTATTTTTTTTTAACTTGAAATGCTGCATGTGTTCACTCACTCTCTCTCTCACTCACTCACTCACTCTCTCACTCACTCACTCACTCACTCTCTCACTCACTCTCTCACTCACTCACTCACTCACTCACTCACTCATCGTCTACACCGCTTTATCCTGTATACAGGGTCGCAGGGGGCCTGAAGCCTATCCCAGGAGACTTAGGGCACAAGGTGGGGGGGACACAATCCATCGCAGGGCACACACACCGAAATTCACACACTGCAGGCAATTTAAGAACACTAATTAGCCTAATCTGCATGCCTTTGGACTGTGGGAGGAAACCGGAGTACCCGGAGGAAACCCACCAAGCACGGGGAGAACATGCAAACTTGCACCATGCTGGAATCTGGTGGTGCAAGGCGACAGTGCTAACCACTAAGCCACTGCACAGCTGCGTGTGTAGACAGTAACTATAACTAGACGTGCCTGCGACTTTGTTCTCGTGGAATTGAATTGCACATAAACATGTTTTGGAATTAACTAAAATTTTTATGTTACCATGAAGTGCTTTTTTAAGGTCGATTTTTTTATGATATAAGGGCATTTTCCATTTAAATTTCAAAGTAGCGTATCTTCTCTTCCTGTGGGCCGATTGCGATGAAACAGTGCCAATATGTTACCTTAAGGTCGGCCAAATACACCTGTGAAAACCCCATTACAATTCATTTAGTAGTTTGTATGTAATGCATGCACAAACAAACAGACACAAACCATCTTGATGTGTTTTATCACTCATCTTACACCCCCTCCCCAAATAGTTTTTTTCCCGCAAATATCTTTAATGTACAGACATGCCAACAGTTTTATTATATGTGTAGATTAATCTTTTAAGTGTAACTATGTAATAGGGCCAGCAGGGGGCACATCTTCAATTTTAATACTGCAACAAACTCTGCAATAATTAAATACAGTATAATCTTATAGTTATTAATAATCATTAGTGATTATAAGAATTATTAATTATGCAAACACATAAAGTTCTCTAATTATAAGTGTGTTAATCAGCTCAGATTAATGCACATGCTGAATCCAGGACTGTGTCTTACTAGAGCTTATTCTGGACATTTTGCACTTAAAGTAAATGACATGCTTGTGATTTCTTTTAATTATTTCTAACACAGCTCATAGGAAAATTCTATCATTTTTGCCCACAAACCAACACCGTATGCTCTATACCAAAATCCCCAGGCAACGTAACACAGTCTTAACACAGTAACACAATGTTCTGCTTATATATACAGTATTATAAGCAGAACAACGTCCCAGCACAACACAAGAGGGCAGAACCTGCAGTTCAACCCTCAGAGGAACATCTACAAGTGAATTCTGATCTGATGATTCAATAGATTTTCCCCAGTGCTTTCACCATTTCACACCTCTGCACCTGCACATACTGAGGGACTAACCCCCTGAACTTCATTATCCCCGGACATGACCTGATGTGAAATGCAGATAACTGAGAGGTTAAACACATGCACTCAGCCACGATGCACTTGCAGTGCAACACCATGACCTTTGCCTTTAAGTGCCACTATTAGAGAATGGAAAAGTTCTTCTTTCTAACAGAAGCTGCCTTCTGTAAGACTTACATCATCCATTTAGACACAGCCATTTGCATGAGCAGCTCTGCCCCGAGTCCTCTCTGAGTTTAGGATGGATTCAATTCAAACCAGCTACGGTAGAGTGAAAACAAAAGTAAAGCTGCGAAGAAGACTGCAGTGACCTCTGATCATGTTTGGAAGCGCTTTGGAGTGCTATCTTACTCTCTGTATTTCGTACAGGAACATCATATATTATTCTTTAACCAGTCAAAAATTTCTTTTTTATTCTAAAAAAAAAAGATAAAATTCTGTTTAAAGATCAGTGACTTCACGCAAACATAACAACATACTGACCATTGAAGCATCAGCTATTTAAATCCAAAAGTTTCCTCCAGGATTAATAAAGCTTTATCTTATTTGATTTAATCATGAATTATTGATTAATTGATTTGCAGGTTGAGATTGTCAGTCTGGACTTCTATATCCCTAACCAGCAGTTCCAGTTTCCAGCTGTTGGGATCCTCACATGTTCCCAGGCCACCTGTGAGTTGAATGTAATCTCTCCAGTAGGTCCAGGGTCTGCCTCAGGGTCTGTTTACTGTGGTATTTTACTGATGCAGGTCTAGCAGGAGGGATCTGTAAGTGAGCTGCTCTCCCTGTCACATAGAAAGACTATGAGGAGGAGCTTAATTCTTGTATATATATGGAATGTATCCTGTATACAGTCTCACAGGGAGCTTGGAGCCTATCCCAGGAGACTGGGGAACACCTTGGCACCTTGGGAACACCTTTGATGGGGTGCCAATACATGGCAGGAACAAACCTACACACATACTCATTAACATAAACTACGGGCAATGTGGGAACGCTAGTTAGCCTAATATGCATGTTGATAGACTGTGGAAGGAAACCCAATAAGCACGGGGAAACATGCAAACTCAATGCCGAGGTGGGGATCGAACCCGGACCCTGGATGTGGAAATCAAATCAAATCAAATCAAATCACTTTTATTGTCACATCACGATCCTGGTACACTGGTACAGTACATGTGAGTGAAATTCTTGTGTGCAAGCTACACAAGCAATAGTGGTGTACAATTATAA
>JAOVVA010000048.1:29904162-29915366 GCA_028565275.1 Leiocassis micropogon
CATTGAATTAGAATGTGTGTCCAAACTTTTGACTGGTACTGTACACTATAGCGAGAACATTGGGGTACACACAATCCATCGCAAGGCACACACACACACACATTCACACACTATGGGCAATTTGAGAACACAAATTAACATATCTTTGGACTGTGGGAGGAAACCGGAGTACCTGGAGGAAACCTACCGAGCATAGGGAGAACATGCAACGCCATGCACACAGAGACGGGAATTGAGCCTGGCCAGGAATCGAACCCTGACCCTGGAGGTACAAGGTGACAGTGCTAATCACTACACCACCGTGCTGCCCACGGCTGTTCAATTAATCGCATTTCAATTTCAACTACAACTTTGGCTTCTGATGGTTATGGAAACCAGATAATTGACAAGAAATGATGATTGTGCTACATTCCTTGATGTTCTCATTTAGAACACATAGAACGCCATCCTATCCTTTTACTTTAAGGCGGTACAGTACGAGGAGTTTGCACGACACTCTGTCCAGGGCGTACTTTGACTCGTACACTATGTCTCAAACAGTATGACCTAGACAATCGTAATTGTGATTTTACCCATAATTCACACCATGCAGCCTTACCATGAGACACTGCGAACCCTAACATAATGAAACAGTCATGATTTTAAGTGCAGCAGTGGCCCTGGGGTTTAAACACCTTACTGTACAGGTAGTCGGGGATGAGTTTTGGCTCAGGTGGCTAAGATTCTAGGTTGTTGATTTCAGAATGACAGAATCCGGGTTCGAGCCCTGCCACACCCCATAGTACCCAACCCTGGTTTGAAAAAAGCGATCGCTGTGTCAGGAAGGGCATCTGGGATAAAACCTGTGCCATGTTGTGTGTGGATTGAATGGTCTGCTGTGGCAACCCCTGAAAGAAAGTACTGCATTGGTAGTCTGGGGCACTGTCGACGTGGTGGTACATTTCTTGCCTACCCTGCAGAAGGTCCGGGTTTGATGCCCAGGCTTGGATAGCATGGAAGGGATGCGTCAGGAAGGGCACCCGGTGTAAAACCTGTGTGTGTTGGATGGTCTGCTGTGGCGACCCCTTACTGGGAGCAGCTGAAAGGCTAACTACACAGGCAGTCACACAACCTACCCACCACACTGACTCACTCTCTATACAAAAGTGCAGTTATATATAAGTTGCATGACTACCCACGATTATTCTATATTCTAATTTATATTAAACTTTTCTGCTCCTCAAACAAAAAGTCTGCAGAGTGCTGATACTGAACATCTCCCTAACTAATAAAACTCATGCATTACTTACTCCAGCTGCAGAATGAGGTGCATGATCAGTGTTTTTAGCTCCTTACCTTATTGAGACAATCCTCTCCATTTGCTTTGGGATCAACCTCCACCTCCAGAACGACTGAGTCAGGACGAGTTACGTGACAGTACATGCTGAGACTGCTCTCTCCCTCTCTGATCGCCCTGCACTACGGAGTGCTGCTCCACAGATCCACTACTAAAGCGCAAAAGGGTGTCAATGAAACGCTACGTCATTGGCCACGCCCCCTATTCTCTGCCATGCGGCCAATCAGTGTTCGCTTCACTGAGGGGGCGTGAATATTGTACACGGAAGTGGGCATTGTTATGTCCGTTACATCTTTTATCTAAGTCCCGCCCTTCCTCAAGGCTCAGAGATAACTATCCAATCATATGACTGGAATATTTCACTAGTGCGAGTGCTAGCCAATCAGAGCACAGGATAAGGAGTTTCCCGGAATACCAGGAAGCTTTGATGTGACAGAAGTGACAGTCGGATATGGTGTGGAGTAACTTAAATGCTACACCCGTTTTAGTACTCAGATTTGGGCAGGAAGTTTGCGTTGTTAAAATGAACTCGTGTTCTGGATTATAAACAGGAGACGGGAGCTACATGCTAACACCGCGGTGCTGTAGTGAGCGTTTAATCCGAGCAGAACGGAGAAATGTTTGAGAATTTCAAAGAGAGACTGCAGAGCGTGCAGCAGGACTTCACATCAGGGTATGTACACACACACACACACACACACACACACACACACACACCACTAACAACAACATCTCGGAATGTCTTTCTCCCGAATTAAGTCGTTTAATTAAAAAAAACAACAACAAAAAAACCGCGTTCCCCCGGTTCACCCTGTAGTGTGCTGGTGTGCGGATTGGGACACAGCCCCGGAGTGCGCAGGGTGAGCTCATCCGTGTTTTTGGTACACTCCAGAGATTAGTGTGTTCATGCAAACACTGCACACATTGAGAGAAACGAACAAGTAAATAAAGGGACATTTATCTATCTGTCTGTGTGTGTGTGTGTGTGTGTGTGTGTGTTAGCTAGCTCAGCGCTATCTGCATTCCAGAGCACTCTGCTCAAACCAAAGCTATGATCAGATGACCGTCATGTGACCAACTGGAGTAAGGGCACTTCTGTCCTAAAGAGCACGCGCTGTTCGTTATGTTTCACCAGATAAACTGTGCTGAAGTTATGAACTTGTGAACTTATGACGTAAATAAAACGACTGACAGCCAGCACTATACAAATATAACATTATATATACTGTATATACTATACTAGCGTAAAAGCACCTGTCGTTGAGAGGTAAAGAGTTTGTAGAAACAGTTAAAAGGTTAAAGATAAAAATAATCTGATGAGCTTTAATGTGATCAGTGATGTTGTTATTATTATTATTTCAGGCTGAAGCTCACGAACACATCTGTCTGTCTGTCTGTCTGTCTGTCTGCACTGCAGAACTCTCTGTCTAACTTATTAATACAAAGAAATACATTTTTTGTAAGGTTGAGTATCTTACGCCTTGTTTACACCAAATACACTCCCTGTTCAGTAATCAGAGAGTGAAGCACAGATGAGGAATCGAAAAAAGTAGATCAGACAAAGATTACATTTTCTTTTAAAAATGACTCCATCGTGTTAAAATTCTCTTATACCACTTATAAAAATGAAAATATGAACCAGTAAAAATATCCAGTTTAGTTTTTCTAATTAATATCTATTGATGCAGGCGTTTGTTTACATTAAGCAAGGAGCTTATTAGTATCTTATTTTAAAGTAGATTATTAAATCCGGAGCACGTAACTGTTCATAACGTTAATTTTACTCAACTTTTTAATTTTCTCTTATGGTGCAGGTTAAACTTCAGGCAGATATCTAAGTACCGCAAATGTTTCATTAAATTCTGTTTAGCGGTTGATTTAAGATGCGCCCACGTTGTCCAAAATTGTTTTCCAAAACAGAAAATGTAAGCAATCATGTTTTTGGTAAGCTCAGGCTTTATTAAGCCAGGCACTCCAGGTACACATACTGTAACAGCTGAGGAACAGTACTGTGCAAAAGTCTTAAGCTACCTCTCATTTCTTCATATTCAATTAAATCATGTGGATCAAATTAAAGAAATGGGACCAAATGTTTTATTGGGACTTTACTCTACTGAGTCTAAATATACAATTAAAGAAATAGTTTATGTAACAACCAGAGCAACAACCTCATTTCCCCTCTCGTCTGTTCCAACCATTCAGCATCAGCAGTATACTAATCACTGGTCTGATCATCTGTCATCATCTGCATCTGTTTCTCACTGGTGCATGCCTTAAGTTAGATGTTCTCTGAAACTGCCAAAAACGTTTTTCAGGAAGCCTGGAGAACTATTCCCCGAGACTACATTAAAAATACAAGAACCTCCAACTCTTTGGAAGCAAAATATAAATAAAGGCTTTGTTTTATCTCATGCACATGAACTGTAAAACTATCTGAACATTTCATAAACCTGTTTTTAACCCTTTCAGAATAAAGACCTTGAGTGACAAGTCCAAGGAGACCAAGGTGAAGAAGAAACAGAGGTGTGTACATGTAAATAAATAGCTGGTAAAGTCTTGTAATAATATCACTAATTCGTCAACTAATTAAATAGACATTAAAAGATATCATAAAAATAATTTCGCTGTGTGTCTTTTAGGAGAGACGAGTTTCTTCCTCAATATTCCGCTGGACTGGAGCTGTTGAATCGGTATGTGTTTTGTAATGAATACACTCACATGCATTAACTGCTTTGTGGCATGCCAACATCTTTTAAAGCAGTACATTCAATGCAATGATTCCAATTTGCTCACCTATTTAAGAGAAAAAAAAAAACCACACACTTTTATCCTGTAGATATGAGGAAACCTGGGTGTCACTGCACAAACGAACCAAAGAATCCGCCAAAGCTGCAGAAGTGAGTAAATAAACGCTTTTTCCATGTTTTCTTATGTCTAATGCTGACACATCCATTACACATGTTTTCAGCTACTAGTTGATCAAATCTTGAGGTTTTGTTGCGCTGATGAAATGCTGGTGTAATATTGTTTGTGTTCAATAAGTTGCAGGACTGAAAGCCTCAGTGTTTTACCAACCCAAAGCTCTTTATAGCAGAAATAAAACAGGATGAGGTTATAAGAGGATAAACAGAGTTTCCTAGGAAGTTTGATTAATTAAAGAATGACTTTTAAGTAGTTTAGAGACTTTTACTATGGACGAATAGACTGAAACAAGACAAATAACGGGATATTGTACACTATGGCTCTGAGTGCACATACAGTACTGTGTTTAAGACACAGAGAGTATTTATCACTACAATGTATGATCATACATACTCATCAGGTGGTGGATGGAGAAGTGGTGATGCTCTCGGCTCACTGGGAGAGAAGAAGAGGAGCGCTGCTCGAGCTGCAGGAACAGTTACAGCAGATTCCAAACTTCCTTAAAGAATTGGAGTCCATCACTGCTCGAGTCGGTGAGACTGGCACAAAAAAACACTATGTAACTCACACACGTGTAGCTATATACAGTTCTTTAACTTTGCATAGCTTCAGTCTTCTGAACTCTCTGTGTTGCATGTGGTCTGATTTAAATGGCGTTTAAATCTAAATGCTAGGACTGTTGTGTGTTGGACACCTTATGCTCATCCCTCAGCAGTTTAGAGACTTGTCGTGCGTGCTGTGCAACACACTTTCGCCGCATCATGAGCCTCACTGACGCCAGAGGAATTACGCTTTTTGGTGGATCACCTTGAGTAACCTTGGAGAACAGCTGCTCAGTAATTTCTGAAGGCACTAAGTGGAAACTCCTGTGGAGTGCCATCTGCTAGCACTCGCAGTTCATATTTATTCCCTCGAGCTCACTCTGTTAGCGACAGGTTCTCACCATCACTTTCAGCAGAATATGTTGCAGGCAACAGCTCATGGCTGATGTGGAAGACAAACTCAATGGCAAATCAAACAGGACTTCATCCACTTATTGCCTAAAATTTCATAATGAGACATTAAACAATGTAATCAGGGATGCGCCTGATCTAATCCTGTCCTCTGGGTCTTTTGCTGGAGTTGTTCCTGTCTCCATGTGGCTTTCCTCTGAGCTGTCTGGTTTCCTCTCACCTTCCGAAAACATGCCAGTAGATGGGTAGAAAGGATATTCTACAGTCATCAGTGTTGATTAGTGTGTGAATATGTGTGTTAACAGTTGTCTCAGATGGACGGAGGCTCATCAGGAGTATATTTCCTCTTTGTAATCTGTGTTCCCAGGATAGGCTCCGGATCCGTCGCAACCCTGATTTGAGATAAAGTTCTCACGGAAAAGGAATGTATGAGTGAGCAAACACTGTGAAACACTGTGGATCCTCAGCGTAAACAGTCTAGAGATTGAGACACACAAAAAAACAATGATGGTATCTTAGAGCAGATGTTTTTTTTTAATGTGTTAGAGTCAGATTTGTGGTCCTTGGATTAAACCCTGGGATTTTTACAGTCGTCCAGAACCACTGTGTTAAATTCCAGCGCCCAGATGTGAAATTCCAGTTTCAGATGTGTTTAAGTTCCATGGTGCAGAAGACTGAACAACTGTGAAATCTTGCTCTTGTGTTCATTTAAAAAAATGCTTGTAAAAAGCAGAAATGGATGGAAATTTGATTGTTTTGTTGCGTAACACGTCTTTTTATTCTGATCAGCACTGTCTGTAAAAGAAATCATAATACATAACTGAAAATTGTAGTTTGCCTAAACTGGCAGGAGTCTGACTGCAGACCTTGAGGAAACGACAGCTGCGCAGAATTTATCAGAATGCTATTACATCTGATTCAGTTTATCAGCATTTGTTTAGTTTGCATTTGGGTTTCCTGGAGCAGAAAATGCCAGTTTGGATAGTTATTTGAAAAGGCTTTCAACTACAGTTAATATAAGTCTTAATCAAAGCATTTTACTTGATCAGGGTGTTAGTACAGGTGGGACTTAAACTTTACTCTCAGGTCATGTACAGAACATTTTATCTTTTACTGTAAGTGCAAAGGGCTTTTTCTAGCTGAGCCACTTGGTGGCACTGCAAAGCTTTGCTTATGTTTCCCAAAATGTTTAACTGTGCATTCAGCACGCCAAACACTGTTCTTTATTTGCTTATGAGATCAACTTTTGAGGCTTAGCAGATGAAACTAACTTCATAAACAGATGCAACACTCACAAACAATTCAGTCTAATCTAATCATCCAATCATGTGTAAAAATGCATACATGTACAGTAGGTCAAGAGCATTAGCCATTAGCCTGGTTGTTTGTGCCATACAGGCTGGTATGAGTATTTAACCAGGGATATTTGCTCACACCAGTCTCTAGAGGTTGACATAGGATAGTGAGTGAAACAAAACAAACTATAGTAGCAAGCAATGTTGAACGGGCTCAAGCACCAGTGCCATCGCCGCCCGGGTGCACCACACAACCTGTGAGCCTTTTGCGCCTGTTAAGACCTCCAAAAAGCATCACACTATGATGTCATTCAGTTTGATGTCACTCAACATGATATAACTCAGGAAGTTATTAGCCACTTTTCAGCATAAGTTTAAAGCATCGCCATGGCTGAACCGTTTGAGATATCAAAAATCCCTTCGGAATTTTGCATCTTCAATGTCTTGAGATCGTATTGGTCTGGTTTGGTGGCGATTGTATAAATGCACTCAGAGGACTATATCAAATTCCATTAAATACCTGACTTCCTGTTGGGAAGCGCCCGTGACATGCACCATGAAAGTTGTTCAGCTCAATGAGATCTAAATGTGTACCAGGTTTCGCATGTACAGTATCTAATCCCAACACGTGTGCTGATTTTCATGACCCACAAAAAGCCCCGGGTGCTGGGAAAAAAATCTTAGAAGAACAAGAGAGACCTGCACACACTATGACTGAGTGCATTATAGGGCTGATATCATAGTGCTTGGGCCCTAAAAAGGGCATCATGTGAGAGGAGGGGGATGGTGAAACCCTGTTGAAGAGGGAGATCAGAGATCAGACTAGACTATTTTGAGCTGACAGGAAGTGTATAGTAACTCAAATATGCACTCCTTATAACCCAGGTGAGCAGAAGAGCACCTCATGACACACAACACAAAGTTTGAAGCAGATGGATTTTGTGTTGTGTATGAGTGTTGTGCAGCAGAAGACATCGGGTTTCACGCGTGTCAGACATGAATAAGAGTCCGAGGCTCTCATCAGAAACGACAGAGATCAGGTTTCTTCCACATTCTCAAGTGTAATGTGATCATTAACCGAAACGTTCGATGTGCATTTGCATGTTTTGCATTGTGCTGCTGAACATGGCTGACTGATTTAGATAAGATCGTAAATGTACAGGTATTCCTAATAAAGTGCAGTGAGTGCACACAAGGCATGCAATGCAATACAGTAAGTATGTGACTTATTTTTCTGGATCACTCTGGAGAATTTTGTGTTTGTTTTTTTAATAGGGTTTTCTGCTTGCCGCATGATGTTTTTTATTAAGCACTGGTATAAAACCTGCACAAGCAAAGAAAGACTGGAGCAACATGCAATTTAATTCAATTTGATTTACTGTATATAGTGCTTTTAACAGTGGTCATTGTCACAAAGCAGCTTTGCAGAATCAATAATCAGAAAAAAAAACAAAAATGAAGTAAGTTCGAAAAATGTGAGGAATTGCATGACCTAAGAAATAGCTTTCTGTTTAGATTTAACAAGCTGTGATAGTGTGTTAACATGAAGTGAGTCCTACTGTACCTTTGAATAATCTCTATCACTTTTGTGGTGCACACATACTGTACATAATGCCATGTACAAGACAATACCAGCCAAGCTGGCTGGAAGCCCGTTCCAGACAACATTCAGAGTGGAACGCCTGGTCCTTGAAATTTGATGGATAATTTGTTTCCAACTAGCAGAAGAGATGCATCTGTCATTCACCACTTGCACATTACAGGAACTCGGCTGGGAGTTATTGCCACATCCCCCATACAGTCCTGACCTCACTCCAAGCCATTTCCACACGTTTGGGCCATTAAAAGAATTCCCGTGTTTCTAACACGTAGCAGACAATCCGATCGTGTCTCAAAACTTTCTACCTTGATGGTAACCAGGCACTCGTGAAACGCTGGGATAAGTGCATTAGTGTAGAAGGGGATTATATAGAGGAATAAAGAGAGTTGTTACTCTCATAACTGTGCTCTGCGTTTTGTGTTTTCATTTTCGATTCATACTTTACATATTTTCTCACATTTCATACACATTTCTATAACTTTGTTTTGATTCTGTAAAGCTGCTTTGTGACCATGACCACTGTTAAAAGAGCTATACAAATGAAACTTAATTTAATTGTTCTGTTATTTTGCACTATTAAAATCCTGGTTTGACTTGAACACCCCTTGTATAATAAAAAAAAAAAAAAAAACAGGAACGTGCCACAAACACACAAACTGAAGCCTAAATCACAGTAGACAGACCGAACTTCCAAAGGAGATGACCAAACTGAACTCCACCTGGATTAAACATACTGAACATCCAGACAGTACACCCTGACTAAATGCTGTGATCGAACACTGGGTCCGAGCTCCCAGATTAAATACCCAAATTTAGGACTTCGATTGAGTGGCCAGACTGAACGGCCAAAAGTAAAGGTTCATAGTTACACAGGATAAGTAAATGATGAGACCGGAGTATTTAGCATATAATTATAAAAAATGACCAAAATGAGGCAAAAAGCACTAAACCCTGTAAAAGCATCTAATCTGTGCTACAGCTCAACTGGAGGAGAACTTTCAGGAGACGGAGAGTCATCTGACGTACTTGGAGGATCTGTGTGGTCAGTGTGAGCTGCAGCGCTTCAAACACCTGCAGATCGTACAGCTGGAGAACTACAAAAAGAAGAAGAGGTGATTACATTACTGTCAAACCGCTTTCTCTCTTTCCCATATCTGCTTGTTCCTGAATCGCTCTGGTCAATATGGTATTATACATCGAGACAGCAAAATAGATTTAAATGTACTTGGGTTTCTCAAATACATTTAAATCTATTCTGCTGTCTGAGTATAAAAAGGTTTGTGTTATGCCTGTGCAGTGATCACAGCTTAATGAACTCTAATACCGCAGTGTTATAATTTGCCTTAAAATTCCCTTTACTGTACTCCATATTCCAAATTTCTATTATATTCCGAATTTATATAATTGAAGTTTTTTTTTCCTCTGCTATAATTTCATCGGTTCATCATCTGATCCTCAGTGAGCTTTTCTATTTCTAAACCAGTACATTTCCCTGAAGTGATTCTTTCCTCTACTCTCACTCTCCTCTCCGTTTCCTTCTTTTCCCTATCGGCTCCGTTTTTCAGATCTTTTACAGATGGCAAAGTAGGTATAATGGAAGCGCAGTGGAGACATGGTTAGGAAGGAAATGCTGCAGCACCAAAGACTCATGAAAAGCAGAATGCTATTAAATCCTGTTGATACACAAAAAAGGGTGTCTCATCTCTTTCTCGCACACACTGTGCACTGCGAGCGTCTTTTTTCTTATTTAAGATCATATTTGGCTCTGGAGTTGATTCTTTTTTTTTTGTCTGTGCATTACAACCTCTGTTATCAGAATGACAGCTGATGTATACAGTACGTCATATGTTTACACAGAGACAGTGCATTTTTATGGAGTAAAATAAGCCTTCTTGAACATGTAATAAATAGTAGGTGTGTAATGTTTAATGCACTGCTTGTTTGTGCTCTGTCAAGGCATCTTTTAACTCTCTTAATGTTTAACGTGCAACGGGATTGAAAAAGAGTGAAAATCACAGAATTACAACCGCACTGCCTACTGTAACTGAAGTTCTCGTTTTATCATCAGTGCAGTTAAAAAGTACAGTACATGGTTAAGGGGAAATTGCTGGAGTCGGGTGTCAAATAATAGACAGTTTCAGATGACCATGTGACCATTAACCATTTTTTTTTTTTTTTGTAGGAAAGAACTGGAATCTTTTAAAGGTAAGAAACTAAAACATTAATTTATTATTCATTCTGTATAATGTGGTGTACTTTCATCTAATTACTGTCAGTGAACTACAGTACAGACAGTCCACTCTGACAAAAATAACAAAACGATTGCTTTGGGAACCAGTACATGTGTGTGATTCTATTTTTAAAACCCATCCACTCTGTACTGACCAGCGTTCTGTTATTAATAAAGCTGGAAGAGGTTTAGGTATTAGACAAACGTGTGTTTTCGAGGTATAGTGTCTGCCTGTGTGTTTGACCTCTGATTTTGTCATTTCTCATTTACCTCCTGCACCTCATTTACTGCCCCACAGTGATGAGAGCTGTTCAGTAATTAGCTGCTAATGAACCTCTGTGAGCGAGTGATGTGTCCGTGATTGGGGTGATCTCAGTTCATTTTTTTTCATGCAATATAATGTCCATGATATAAGGATATCTCAGGGTAAGTTAATAAAGCTGAGCTTTTTTTATTTTAAAATAAAAGTGTAAGATTTTGGTTTTTTTTTTTTTTTTTAAGTAATTGATTTGAGCTGGATAAAAAGGGTAGAAATGTTCAGTGTGAGGCATTTACTCAATTCCTTTTATGAAATGTTGGGATGCTTTGGAATTTTGGTCTGACTTCAATTTGCAAAATCCACTTACTCCTGTACTCTCTTTTGTCAATTCAATTAAATTTTATTTGTATAGTGCTTTAAACAATTGACATTGTCGCAAAGCAGCATTACACAATCTTTTACAAAGATTTATTTAAGTTTGTATGAGGTGTGAACGTGTGTGAATCAAAATGATAAGACTATCTCTGATGTCGACGACGGCGACAGTGGCAAGGAAAAACTCCCTGAGATGGTTATAGGAAGAAACCTTGAGAGGAACCAGACTCAACA
>JAOVVA010000048.1:29915466-29939101 GCA_028565275.1 Leiocassis micropogon
TTCTGGTGTCCTTTGACAGCTCTTTGGTCTTGGCCATAGTGGAGTTTGGAGTGTGACTGTTTGAGATTGTGGACAGGCGTCTTTTATACTGATAACGAGTTCAAACAGATGCCATTTATACAGGTAATGAGTGAAGGACAGAGGAGCCTCTTGAAGAAGAAGTTACGGGTCTGTGAGAGCCAGAAATCTTGCTTGTTTGTAGGTGACCAAATACTTATTTTCCACCATAATTTGCCAAGAAATTCTTTAAAAATCCTACAATGTGATTTTCTGGATTTTTTTTTTCTTATTTTGTTGAGGTATACCTATGAGGAAAATTACAGGCCTCTCTCATCTTTTTAAGAGGAAGAACTTGCACAATTGGTGGCTGACTAAATACTTATTTGCCCCACTGTATATATATTATTAAAGATAATAATACTACTTAAAATACTTAATAATAATAAACGTATTATTTGTAATTATCCCCCGTAAAAATAAAACGTATTAATTGTAATTATCAGTCTCTCACAAAGTCTTGCTCCATTCTTTTTTGCAACAAAATTTCTTCAGGTCATTGAGGTTTAATGTTAAAAGGCATTAAGGTTCCACCACAGCATTTTAAAACATTGATTGTTTTATTTTTCAGCCAGCATATTTACTAGGCCTTAGCCAGATGGCTTCACATTTGCCTCCAGAATACTCCATAGGACATAAGTCTTGTGGTTTGTGAACCTCAATTGTGCCTTTGTGCTCTTTATAGACAGAAGATGCTTATATACAGTGTAGGGTTGGGGTAAGGTATACAGTAAAAGGTTAGGCTATAGGGTTTGACTCTGACCGCTGCTCTTTGTGTGTGTTTGTGTGTGGACTTTGCTGATTAACGTTTTCAAATTGTCTAAAGTGTATGTCAGGGTGAGTGAATGATCTCCTGCAACCCTACATAAGATAAGAGGTGTGAGAGATGGATGGACGGATGGATAGATGGATAGATGGATGGATGGATGGATGGATGGACGGATGGACGGACTGTGGTTGGCTGTTTGATTAAGGGGTGGGTTAATGGAGTTGGAGGGCAGCTATATTTCCTAAATGCTGGGTTGTTGTCAATGACAATAAAAAAAAAGTGATTACTGCATATGGAATCGTTGCTGGTTTTCTTTTTAACGGGGAGGCTTTAGACTTCAAACTGTGTATTTCCGGATATGTCAGTCAGAATAAAAGTTATCATTACTTTTATAAAGAATAAATTTTACCACTACCAGAATATGGGAATGAGGTCGCAAAACTTAAATAAAATTCAGGATATGTCACGCTGTACTGCACAATGGGTAAAATGCTCTGAGCTTTAAGAGATATCAAAAATCTTAGGTAATATTTGTGGACCAGTTACAAGATAATCACATTTCAGTTTTTTTTTTTTGGGGGGGGGGTGAGTTTAGTGCCCCTTATTTATTCCACTTAAGCCATGTCCATTAACACTGGACTTCAGTGTATTCACTGATTCAGCAGCATAGTGTTTCCTCCAGGGACCCCGGTTTCCCCCCCCACAGTCCAAAGACATGCAGTGGAGACTCATTGGCATTTCCATATTGGCATTTCCATATTGCCTGTAGTATGCGAGTGGATGTGCGAGTGTGTGTGTGTGTGTGTGTGTGTGCTGCGGCTTGCAAAAGGTTAGTGTTCCAAGCAATGTACAGTATCTTCCGCTTATTGCATTGACTGCAGGGATGATGTCATTGTTCACTGCAGCCAATCATTGAATAACAAAGATTGTTTGTGATGAACAGATGGATAGATTAATTCATCTTAAATAACTGCATTTTTCTGGACTGGATTTGTATGGTTTAAATACACAAATTTGTTGCTATTTTGTAAAAAATTGCCAACTAATTTTTTTATTATATTAGAAAATATTGTAGACTGTTGTAGATAAAAAAAAAAAAGTTGCATGCATGCCTCTGCTAGATTCATAGTAGTATCGAGGACTGGCTATTTCGACCTGTGAGTTATGAGGTAATAAGACCATTTTAAACTGAAGTGTATGTTAACGTTGTATTGTTGTGCAGTTCCAGATGCCGAAATCAGCCTGAAGGTTCCGAGCCACACAGAACTGGGGCAGAACGTCTCGTCCATCTCCTCCTCCTGCACGGACTCGTTCAGCGGCGTCACAGAGGGACCGGATGAGGAGGATGAAGAAGCCAGCGATGAGAGCAGTGACCCCGGACACACGCCCCTGGTTCAGTGCGACGAGGAGGAGGTGCAGGCTGACACGACTCTCGTAGGCCTCCAAGATGCTGAGGAGGGACCTAAAAACTCCGATGATAGTGACACAGGCATCTCGGTGCCTTCTGAGGAAAGGAAAAAGTAAAGATCTGCTCAGACTGCTGAACCAGAGACATCACCGCCTGGACCCGAGTGCTCTGAACTCTGAACCCCAGGTGGAGTTTTGAGGTGCTCTGACTCTCGCAATCTTCCTGCTTCGTTTTTGTTTTTTTTCAGCACTGTGACTTGACTTAAGAAATCCTGCACATTGTATCTGACGTCTAAGTATTATATATAAAAAGCCTGCAGCATCTCAAAGAAATAAATCTATACTTGTTATACTCAAAACAATTTCACGTGAACACAGTGAACTCTTGAGCTTGGCAAAACGGAATAAACTACAGTTTATACAGTATAAACAACAGTATAAACTTCAATATAAACTACAGTTTTGCAGCTTAACATGTTGAAACAGTGTACATTTTCTAAATTTTTGATTGCATTTAGAGTTTTGATGCATTTCATGAGTTTTGATCAAATTCTTTCTTGTCTTTCTGAGCTTCTGAATAAACTACCTGTCAATGTTTAGATGGTCGGTGTTGAACGCCGAGGGTTTGTGCAGCGCTGTCGGACCCCTTAAAGGAGATGAAGTCAGTCGTAAAAACTGAAGTGAAAGGAAGGCAGAGAGAAATGGAGAAATAAACGAGAAGCAACAGCCAGTTCTTTTCAAACAGTATAGTTTACAGACTGTACGGCTAGACGTGGACGCAGCAGAAAGTCCGAGTTTCATTTTAAATCCACAGCTGACAAACATTATGGTGGTAAAGCTGCAGGGGTCAACAATTGTAAATGCTCCAGCTAAAGTTTTTCAGGGGAAAAAGACACTGGATATGAAAGATGGATTTGATATAGTATATACAATATAGTTGTATGTGCATCTGGACGGCAGTATGGATAGGCCGCTTGTACATACAGCCAAACTTTTCTGCTCATTGCGGTTAAATATTAGTTTACCCACTATGTGTTTTACTCTTATCCCCTTAGTATTGAGCTCTCCCATGTGCCAATTTTGTTCTCTTCCCTGGCCCGCACTAACAATAGGCATATAATAATAATAATAATAATACGCTCACTGAAATACATTTTACAGTCACAAGATAGTGAACATTTGACCATTACACTCAAATACACTTTTTTTTTTTTTACCATCCTCCGTACTTCTGAGGCGGCTTTAAATTAGATTTTGGTTTGTGGTTGTGGGGTTTTTACTCAGCCACACAAGCATGATCCATGTGTTCAGATGGGTTGAGGTGCACAGGGAGTATAGGAGCATATTTACAGTGAAGGAAAATAATCAGAGATAATCGATAAAGGTTCCAGATCATGACACTGCCTCCCGAAGCTTGTACAGAGGCAACTATGCATGATGGGAGCATCACTTCACGCGCTTCCCTTCTTACTCTGACTCGCCAGTCCGCATGACCAAAGTCCAACCTTTATGCCCCCTAGCAAATTTAAGCTTTTATTTCCTAATTAGCTTTACTAACAAATGTTTTTTTTTATGCACACACAGCTGTTTAGTCCCAATCATGTAAAATTTAGTTATAGTGTGTGTGTGTGTGTGTGTGTGTGAGTGTAAATTCTCCTACTTTTATCATTAAACATCTTACAATTTTTAAGATGCAACTTCACCAAAAGTTTTTTTTTTCCCCCAACTTCATTTCTTCCTTGCCGGGTGTTGAGGTTCAGTACGATCCTTTCAAGTTTTAATAAAGTATTGGACGGTTCTTAACACAAATGCGGTTGTTTTAATGTTTTCTTTTTTGATGCAGGAAATCACTTCACTCTCATGAAACTGACACTTTTTTTCAGCGAAGCAGTGTAGACTGGCTAATTATAGCTAGAAAATGTCCGAGCACACACCTGTCAGCGTAATTCCCCTAGCCATATTTTACAATACAAATTACTTCAGGCAATAAATGTTATCGTTTCACACGGATACACCATAATCAAGCCATAAAAAAGTGTTAGCAGTGAGGGAGACAGTAAACCTCCGTCTGTAAATCTTTTCAGGTCTAATCAAAGCGCGACACTTTTGCAGAACATTTTTGGTGTGATGTCGCATATTCATGTGTTAATGACACCATGTATGTTTTGTGTGCTACTGATTTTGCTGCTTAAACTGTGTCCTGAATATACGCACACAAACGTGAACACAACTCCAGCTCACAGCTGTTACAAGTTCTGTCATTATACTGAAGTATAATCCCATTTAAAATTGTGTGTAAAAACTATGAGGGGTGTTCAAATCAAACCAGGACTTCAAGTCAAATTTCTCATGAATGAGGCTGTGAAAGTGACATGTAGAGAAGACTTAAAGCACAGTACAGTGAGGAGACTCTTATCCACAGTAAGACATTTGAATGGTGCAAATCTTTTAAAGAAGGCCGTAGGTACGTTAATGATGATCCCAGGCGAGGTGGCTCATAAACACTGCAGTCATTCCTGTGAACATTCAGCCGGATAACTTGTGGAAGACACACATCTGTCTGTCTGAACTGTACACGCAGTCACCACTTGCACATTACAGGAACTCAGTTGGGAGTTAATACCAAACCCCCCCGTACAGTCCTGACCTCAGTCCAGGCCATTTCCACATGTTTGGGACATCCTGGGAGTTCCTGGGAGGCCAGCGTTTTTAGTCATTACTAAAAATGCTGCTAAGGCAGGCTGACCATGGCTCTGACATACTAAGAAAAGTTTCTACCTTGATGGTATCCAAGCACTAGTGAAACACTTCAGCTTCAGTACATTAGTGTAGCAGAGGATTATATAGAGAAATAAAGACATTTTCACCCTCATGCCTGTGTTCTGTTGTTCTGTGCAATCAGAAGTCCCGGTTTGACTTGAACACTCGTTGTATATTCATATTCTCAACAAGCACACAATCAATTATTAGACATATAGATATATATAAAAAAAAAAAACATTTTTTAAGGATTGACAGTGATTTGTTTATTACAACAAAATTATACAAACCTAAAAAGTAAAAAAAGGCCAGTAACCAAAACAACACTAGAAGATTGAAGACTGAGAATCGACGCTTATAAATAAAAAGTAAGCCAAGCAAGAATTTTACGGTAGAAAACAGGGGAGAAGTGATCGGAAACATTTTAAGGCCATAAAAAAAGTTTACAACCACATTTGTTTGGAAACACTGTTCAGTTATACTATGCTCAAACACCAGTCTTTTGGAGGAAGAGGTGAGGGGTTGGGTGTGTGAGGGGTGTGTGTGGAGGAGAGACATCTAGGCAGGACTACGGGACTTCATTACAGTCAGTGCATTATGATAAGCTACTACATGGTAAAAGACTTTTTTTTTTCCCCCTTTCAATAAAAAAGTAAAGATAAAAAACTAGGGCTCACCACTATTACATACTTATTCAGTGATTAAGCAGCACGTTTTCCCCCATATGTTACAACAGCAACCCTGTGAACATCTAAACTCATAGAGACGAAGAAAGCAACATGGGAATAAGGCTTTTTCTTCATCGTGGTTTCCTCATCGAAACTGATACGCCTTTCTCTCAAAAGGCTTCCTTTTAGGTGACAAAAGGTATTGGCATATAAACATTTCGAAAAATTTGCATTAGACTCTAATGTTATAATAGTTATTCTATGTAAACAAAAGCATATTCTTTGTAAAGGAGGGATGAAGGGCGTATTCTACACGGCGGGGTGGGGGTGGGGGGGGTTCGGTGGTTAACACACACACACACACACACACACACACACAGACACACTAATCACCAATCACAAAGGCTGAACCAGAGGAACGAGACTTAATGGTGGAAAGGGAAAGTGCTTCTTAACTATTTCAATAGCTTTAATTGCTTAAAATATAGGTACAAACTGCTCCGGGCATCAGCTTTAGTTATTATCAAACTAGCTCATTTCAGATTGAATTTCGTTTGGAAAAAGGCCTCGAAATGTGCTTCGAAAATGAGTCCAAATGCATCAGCAAGGCCATCAGAAGATGTGCAGTAAGAAAAAAACACACTAACAAAATCAGAATCACACACCTTCATATACCACAGGGAGAAAAAAAGGTGTTTCGTATGTATATATATATTTATATATTTATATATATATATTTCTATATCTCAGTATATCAGGCTACTAATAACTATTGTTTATTGTATCTGACATTAAAGGGGGCTCGATCATACATGTCTCATACCATAAATAAAACTATCCACATGGGTGAGTGCGAGAGAAACAGCCTGGAAGGCCTTATGGAAGATTTGACACTACAGCACCAGTTCAACACAAATGGTACAGTATAGGATATATTCATATTTATGTATATTTATATTTAACTTGAACGCTGAAACAACTCAAAAATACTCAAACAAAAATGAAAAAAAAAAACATAAACGCAATCTCAGTACTAGTGCAAAAAGGATTTGTGTGTGTGTGTGTGTGTGAGATCGGGCTCCTCAGTCTCACTCAGCTGTCTCTAACATCCGTGTTCCTTACTATGTAGTGTGTGTGTGTATGTGTGTATGTGTTTACTTCCCATACATTCAATTCTTTTTAATGCCTCCTGCTAATAACTATGCATATCTAATATAAAAGTAACCCATGATGTCATGTTATACTTTTTTAAACTTGTGTGTGTGTGTGTGTGTGTGTGTGTGTGTGTGTGTGTGTGTGTGTGTGTGTGTGTGTTTCGGATCTTTCCACCGCGACGCCGCAGACGTCGTAGGGACGTGCCAAGTGAACTGGAACTGGAGTGGGCTGGACAGCCAGCATGAAGTGTGACGTCAGGAACGAGGGAATGGTCGAACAGTTTGGTCAAGACAGTTTGGTGTTTTTCGAGGCAGAGCGTGAGAGCGAGGCCTGGTAGGGGCTCTTGTTCCGGGGACTTCGTTTTGCTGGTGGCGTATTCGAAGAAACTGCTTTCCGCTTCTCCCCAGCCCTTTCAGACGTTTTCCCACACACCTGATTTACCAGACTGTCGAGTTGCTCCTGCAGGACAAGACACAGGACAGACAGCGCAGATAGCGTAAAGCTTCATGTGATGAGCGATGATATAGCTCACTGGTTCTACTTGAATTAATACTTTATATGCATCATAAACCAGGAGTGGAACAAGCAGGACATACTGTACAGTGCTGTGCAAAAGTATGTGAACTTTCCCACATTTTGTCACGTTACAGCCACAAACAAATGTATTTTTATTGGGGTTTTATGTGATTGACCAACATAAAGTGGCACATAATTGTGAAGTGGAAGGAAAATGATAAAAGGTTTTCAAATTTTTTTTACAAATAAATATCTGAAAAGTATGGCATGCATTTGTATTTTATTTTTATTTGTAAAAATGTAGAGAACTATTTATCAATTTCCTTCCACTTCACACTTATGTGTCACTATGCCTCACATATAAAATCCCAATAAAGTACAAATTACGTTTGTGGTTGTAACGTGACAAAATGTGAAAAAGTTCAAGGGGTATGAATACTTTTGCAAGGCACTGTACACCCGGCCTGTCGGTTTAACATTTTGCATTCGGCTTTGGGAAGGCAGTATTTCATATACCGACCAAATGAAGAGAAAAAAATTCTTATAGACTTTCACAAAGCAATTAACAGCGGATGGATTTGTACCACATTCCAGTTTTAGGGTGGAGTGAGACTAACGGGGTGCACTATGCCCTTAAACAGGTGCACTATACCGTCTCTGCTCCAGCGGAATGTATTTCATGCTCCAACACAAACTTTCCAATAAGCTGGGCTAAAAAGTAATAAAGGTCTTCTTCATCTTACTAAAAAAACAACAACTTGTACAAAAACAACACAATTATGTAGCACATAGGGGTATAAAAACATTGGAGAACCTGAGCAAAGAGAAGAGAAGAATTAATCAGGACATGAGGATGTCAGTGGCTGGACAGAATCTTCAAAACTTTGAGCATTCACTAGATCTCTTGGGTAAGTACTGTACGTATATAAATAGCTCTCTGTTCTTCAGGGTCAATGTAGATTAATCTGTAAACCAGCTGGTAACCAGGACACGAGACCAGGCTGCTCAATGGAGTTTGGACTCTCCATGGGCATCATTCATACACTTAATCCAGTTAATAGTAAAGAAATCAATTTTACCTTTCGCTGTTTCAAGTGTGTTAAGGAATACACTCAACATAAACTCACTTCAGGTACGACTGGGTATTATATCACTAAACTATGAGGTAAATTTCATTAATTATAATACAATTAATATGTATATACGCTGCCTGGCCGAAAAAAAGTCACCACTTCAGAAGGATCGAATTACTGGGTTGCATCAAGCAAAGACGACAACTAGGGGGATTTGAAATGAAAATAAATTGGGTTAAGAACCCTTTAAGACATTATTGAAACCTGTAAGGATAGACCTGAACCGTTAACTTTGTGGAAGACGTGTGAGTGGAAATCCCTTGGTGGAAAAAAAAAAAATAAAAATCAACAGTGAAAAGCATAGCTACAGGGGTTGGACAATGAAACTGAAACGCCTGGTTTAAGACCACAATAATTCATTAGTATGGTGTAGGGCCTCATTTTGCCGCCAATGCAGCATCAATTCGTCAATTCGGGAATGACAAATACAAGTCCTGCACAGTGGGTAGAGGGATTTTGAGCCATTCTTCCTGCAGAATGGTGGGCAGGTCGCTACGTGATGCTGGTGGAGGAAAAAGTTTCCTGACTCGCTCCTCCTAAACACCCCACAGTGGCTCAATAATATTTAGATCTGGTGACTATGCAGGCCATGGGAGATGTTCAACTTGGAGTTTTTCTTCCCTGATGGCACTGGCATATTCCAGGAGTGGCTCTGAGAGCATGAGGTATCATGAACTGGCCACCACATTGTGTGTGTAATCAAAGCTTAATGTGATTGAATGAAGGCTTACAGTAAATGACTTTTTTGACCAGGCGGTGCATTTCTCTACTATGACAGGTGGACGATTTGACATGTCAATAAACTTACCTCAGTGTAACGAAACATCATTTTCAGCCCTCGAGGGGACCTGCGCTTCTGAATGTAGCGAAGTGCGCACTCCAGACAGAACACTACATTATCACTTTCATGAACCACCTGAGTTGGAAAGTAAGAACATCATGAGTAAGAACAGCATGTTGAGGCAGAGGATTATTCTAGTGAAAAGCATTTTATAACTTTAACTATGTCGGAGCTATAAAAGACGATAGAAGACAAGTTTAGCATGTTCTCTGCTCATCATTTCCCTTTGTGAAGTCAAAAGCCTTGTTTATGCTTCAGAGAACTGAACTGTCCTCCAGAAAACCTGGAATTTGCAGAGAAACTGTGATGTTGTCTGGTTCACCCATGACAAAGATAAAAATTATGTAGTTCAAGAACTACCTGACCTGAATATTTAAAGACACAATGTAAAAAATAAATAGCTTGAACTCAATTGGACAATCAGTCAGTCAGTCAGACAGTCAACCAACCAACCAACCAACCAACCAATCAGTCAACCAAGTAATCAATCAAACAATCACTCAATCAGTCAACCGATCAATTAAACAATCAATTAATTAGTCAGTCATTGAAACATCCCATCAATCAAATCATGACTTTCTCTGAAGACGTCCCTCTGTCTGGAACTCCAACCATAAATGCTAAATAAACATCTCCTAATGTAAAACTTCACTCCATCAAGGATTTTACATGTTTACTTGTTGAACTACACGGTCTCTTTAAATCTGACTCTAAGCTTTAGATTACGTTGATCATCTGAAACAAGTTGCTGGATGAACACACAATAGAAACGACGATGTACAGTATTAGAATCGCAAGATCCAAATAAACGAATCATCTCACTGACACTACTGAGATCTCCACAGCACTGTGGTTTAACTCCAATAAACCGGTTTAAAGTGTTACTTTACAGTAACACAGTAACACTAACACCGCCACTTCGCTGCGCAACGAGTAGATCTGACACTCATTCTCCAACACCTGCATCTGATCACAGCAGCAGAGCTGGCCGGTGTGATCACACACGTCTGTGTTTCACACACTGACTTTCCCAAACTGCCTCATCCCCCCCCTCTCACCAAAAGTGCTTGTTCCAACATTCCATACGCTTTCAGATCCTGTTCAGAAGGAAGCTTGAATTGCGAGGAAAAGAACTGGTGATGTAATGCTGCTCTCAGTGACTTTATTTTCTCCTGCCGAGTAGCGATGTAAAACACAAACTTACCATGGAGAGGTAGCAGAGGTGCTGGCACACCTGGCAGCGTCGGTCAGCCGTGTCTTCGCTCAGCCTGGTGCGGTGTGTTTTCTTCCTCTCTGTGGGAAACTCGCCATCAGGCTGGTTTCCATAACGGGCAGAAAGCCTGAGACCGGCATTAAAAAGCTGCCGCCGTTGGCTAATCTCTGTGTCCCTGTTTATAGGAAAACAAAACAGAAAAGAGACAGAGGACAGGCCGCGGCAGAGAAAGGGGAGAGATGGGGAGAGACCGGGGAGAGGGGAGAGATGATATGGGAGGTGAAAGGGGAGAAATGGGAGAGATGGGGAAAGACAGTAGAGCAGTGTAGAGACAGCAAAGAGACAGTGTAGATACAGGGAGATGAGAACAAATTACAGTTACTGTGTTTGTGTAAAAGTAGGATCTCTGCTTTATATCATTAGTTTAATGCCTGAGACTGTTTGGCGTTACCTGTGCTGAGACTTCAAACCCACCTGAGATCTACGATAAGTGAAGACGCTGCATTCAGAAGATGTTTGTTTTCCTGTCTGGGTTCAGACGTGACGATCTGGCAGAGCAGTTTCTCTGTGGAAAACGGTTCCTCTATGCGTCTCCTCTTTAAGTCCTGCAGAGCAAAAAGAAAAGAGAGAAAAACAAAAAAAAAAAACAGAGACACACCATATGGTGAAGCAGAAAAAGCAGGACGTCGTCCAGATCAACATCACAGAGGGGGAGACGTGAATAACTCGGCTTACTTGCTACGAGCTGTTCTCTTTTCCTCTTTAAGAGAGACACTCACCTTCGCTGCCTCATAGCCCAACTTCATCCACTCAGCTGTGGCAAAATGCACTGTCTCAGACACACTATAGCCACAACACACCTTGGACACGAAGGTCCCTGGGAAACACACCATGAACTGGCCGCTCTGCTGCACCGTCCGGTGCACCTTCACCCCTTCTCGACGTAGCACCTCTGGAGAGATCTGTATCGAGAGAGAAAGAGAGAGAGTTTCAGCATCAGACTGTTCGCACTTCACCACAGTGGTCTTTACAATCTGCATCTTACCATAATGTTCTTCTCCAGCATCTCGAGCCCGGGGGTTCCGTTGGCCTGCAGCAGTGTGTGAACTACTTTGTCAAGTTTTGACATCTCATCGGCAGGAATACAGTACCTGCACAAGACATAAACTAAAATAAATAACACTATTGTGTTTGGTCACATGTCTCTTGCTTGCAACAACTGCGTCAAGCCGGCTCCAATGGCTTGCAATGACTTGATGTTTATCAATGTTAGCAAATGCTCAATGCTCTCAGGTGACATCTAGGGTGCAAGCCAGGAGAAGACATTCAGAGCTATTAAGTCATTAAACAAACAGTCAAACTACCAGGACACATCTGGTCAACAACAAACCTGACTGTCTTTTAATCACTCACTCGCTCATCGTCTAAATCGATTTATCCTGTATAGTGCCTGGAGCGTATCCCAGGAGGCTTAGGGCACGAGGCGGGGTACACAATCGGAAAGGGTGCCAATTTATCTAACCCGGACCCTGGAGGTGCAAGGCGATATTGCTAACCACCTAGCCACCCTGTCGTCCCCTGCCAGTCATGTGTTCCAATATTTTTGAACACTCAAAACAATGGGTTCAGACATAAGTCCCATGTTTTTTTTAAAAAACACATCAAGATGTAAATATCTAAAAATGAAGGCTGAAGTCTTGGTTTATTATTGTCTCGCCCAAAAAAAAACACAAAAAAAACCTTGCCATTCCAATACTTTTGGAGAGGAGTATATGCAGTACATTTCCTAAACACAATTTACAGTCAGAAGTCAAACACTTCTGTATCCGTAAGAAAAGCCTTTTCATTGCTCATGATGAAGAAAAATAAACTACAAAATTTTCTTTAAAAACACATTCAAGTGCCAGGAACAGTGAATTAAAGTGAATCAGCAGAGTTGTTTTAAAAGCGGGAATAAAAGAAAAAAGAAGAAAAAAAAAAGAAGCTTTCTGTACAAGCAAAGCTAAAGTAAATGATGTCAAAATATTGAAGAGACTGGTGTAGACACGGGTAAAAAATAGCTGTTATTATATAATTACATTAAAATAAAAACCCCAGCCGCTCATTAGAACAGATTGATTTATAACCTGTTACTTTTATGACCACTGAGTAATCACAAGTCCAAACTGCTCGTGTTATTCTTCTTCTAACAGACCGAGCATGACAAACTGTACTCACTCAGGATGATGGTACGTGATATCTGTATATTACTCTTCATTTTATGTGATTTATAATTATTAGGTGATAAATGAGATGGTCAGTAGCTGCATGTTTTAAACAGTGGGGAAACTCAGGGCAGCTTCATTCTGCACGTGCTGCAAAGGAACGTCACACCAGTGGAGAGAGGCAGAGAGAGATGGGAAGTTACTTTCACAATTTTTGCTACGAATCATTTACGTATCCACAAATCGCGCTGAGCTGTGGGCCGTTATATGGCAATACGGCGGTTCACTGGGTGACGCGCAGCGCTTCGGAGCCGGCTGGCACGGACACGGACACTTCAGCCGTTTTGGAGAGATGATTTTATATGTGCCCGAAAAATGACCATTTTCCAGAGTTATACTGTCTGGCTTCAAACAATAATCATTTCAAATGCTAATTATTCATATTTCTTTATGAGTATTGATGATAAAATTGGCGTAAGCTTCTAGAAGCATATGATCTGTTTAAAAACTGTTGCTTAAATTAAAGCATCCATGCAAAATTAAGGATCCCCCCTGCAGCAAAAAAAAATCTGTAGTGTCTATAACCATGTCAAATTCATGTTGCAATATCATAACATTTTTGCATTTTTAGAATAAAACACTTTTTCAGGTGTCTTTTCATGTGAAATCTGAATTGGCCAAGTTTCATCTGAATGACAATTAAGATCATTGAAAGATTTGAATAAAAAAAAGTTACAGACATAAAAGGGCATGAAATTGTACTTAGCAAATGTGTTTTTTTTTTTATCTGATAAAAATATAAATGTGTATGCATACTTACAAAAAAATGAAGCATGGATCGTGAGATAAGAAGCATTAAGTATTATACAAAATGGTGTTACATGATCCTGACTATAAATATTTAGGACATGCTCAAAAGATTTGCGGAGGAGCTACTTCTGTCTTGTAGGTGTGCCGCGGGTCTGCTGCACAGCTAAGTAGACTTATTCATGGCCTTCTGTAGGCAAACATGAGAAAATTGCCATAGCAGTGACTGTAAATGCAGCTTTAAGCTAAGAGACATTGTTTCATCTCGACAACGGATACTACAAGACCACGAATCCGGTGCCAAAGCAAGCCACGATTTTGAAACCGCTGCAATTTGTAACAACAATTGTGAAAGTTTGAATGAAATATGGAATTTACAGTATATGGAATATGAATATGGAATTAAGAAGATGATGGAGTTTGAGGTGGGGTCTTTATCCCAAACTTTGGTTATTTTTTTACTTAATTTTATAAATCCATCTTCTGTAGTAAATATATATAACTTATATAGCAGCATTATTTAAATAAAACGAGCAAACAAAAGAACGAAAAAAGATACGCCTTTAGGCACTTACCAAATGCAATCAGCACCAGTGTGTAGATAATCTATGTATGGAAGGCTGTTCTGGTCCCTGGACCAACATGAGGTAGAAAACACCATGCCTATATTCAGCCAGGGGATGGTCACTCCTGCGTACAAACACACACTCATCGGCACACAATCTAGTGGACTCTGGAACTCGAAAAATGCAACGCAAAAGACAGAAATGTGAAACCAGGGCATGATTTTAATGACAGTGTACAAGACTGAAGAAACTAAAGAACCACAGAGATCTGAACTGTGTGTAAGGATCAGGAAAATCAGTCTCACCTGGCACAGCACCAAGGTGACGCAAGATGGATCCTGAGTTATTGGAAAGCACAGTAAGATTCCATCCATGCCTGGCAAAGTCATACAAGTTGAGTTATTATGTGGGGAAAAAATTAATAACATGACAGAAATCTTTCTATAAAAGTAATCCGATCGCTCCGGGCGATGAAGCACTACAGAGTTGACACATTCACTGGATAGAAGGTGAAGCAAGGAATTACAGTAGACTAGCACAGATACCGTAAACGTGCATGTAACTCCTCCTCTATTTTACTAAATTTTACTTACTGTACAATAAAAAAAAAAAACATAGATGGTCAAGAATCTCTAGAAATGAAATAAAATTTCCACATCTCTCATATCTTTACGTTTCAAACATCGGAGGACCCGAAATCGGTGTCTGCTCTCTGTTCATGACTGAGTACTCTGAAGAAAAAACATGACTTGGTGTGTAACAGGGAAGATGTTGTATAAAATGTCTTATTCTAATTAAAGCCTATGAATTCGTAGTGTGTGCGCCGCCAAAACATTGTCAACCTCGCGCGTATATATCCCGGCGAGATGGCAACCTGTTTGTTCCGCTAAGCACTGATTTGCGCAGTTAATACTCAGACTGTTTGGGAATTACAGCTTAATGATGTTAGTAACATGCAAAGCACACACTGTAAGCTACAGAACTCTGCTTACTGTTTATCACCTTCCTCTAGCGACGCACAGCCGCGGCGAGGAGTGAAGCAGGCGTCAAGTACGGCAGAAACCGCCACGGAAAACACAGCAGGGACAGAAGTAAGCGGTGTAAAAGCTGTTCGATTCCAGAACAGAACAGCTGGAGGCTGGAGGCACTGGCCAATAGCAAGAGCTGTTTGCAACAATGCAACACAGGAGTGGCTGATACAGCTGTGCTGCTTACAGAGTCAGAACGTGACATCTGTGGCTGTGTTTCATTCCCTGAACTTGACCAAGGTCTGCAAAGCAGAGTGGCAGCAAAGCCCTGACACCGAAGAGACTGAAACCGTGCAACCCAATACAGTTAGAGACGTGATTAATTCGTGTTGTTGGAAGTGCACCCATGGGCTATGCAACAGTGTACCAATTTCACTAATGAGCTCGTACTGAATGTGCGTTCCAAGACAGCGGAGACAGCACACCAAGCTACAGGAGCCGTACCAGCAGGACGTGAATCACTGGGCTGGGAGTCTGGTGACAACAAGCTCTGGTTCGGTGGGTGGACAAACTCTAGAAGTGTGCATGTATACTGGAGCTGCTGGGTTCCTTAGCTACATATCGATGAGACCAACACAGCCAAACAGCAACGTCTCGCCTCGGGGATTGGCAAATCCACCCGTCCCTGACATGACAGAACCAAAATGAGTAAGTCACCACAGCACAACAGACCACACCGCATGAAATGATGGTAGGGACCAATGGGAGACACAACAGCATCCCGGCATGTCTGCGACGGATCTGAGAGAGTCAGTCGTCGCTACAGCCAGGTAAGTAAGTGAAATGCGTTTGTTATTGTCTGGCAGTTTTGGGAAGTGGAGTTCAGGCATGTCACACTGTGGCTGAAAGTGCCACAGCATATGGTTGAACCGATTAACGTATTTGTTCTTTCAGATGGGAATCTGTCCAGTCCAGCCCTGAACTCAGTGAAAGCTCTGAAACCTTTATGGAGAAGTGACTGGCAGTTGTTGGGTGGAGCGCGTTGTGTGTCTGGTGTGTAAAGATTAGTTACACAACACTGAGTGATGATATAGAGCATAACAGCACTGGGGCGTTTAACTATGTGTATCCCTCCACATTACAGGTGCTCTTACAATCGTTAATTACACTAACTGTTGGGTCGCCAGTATGGGTGAAAGTAGATCCGCAGTGTGAACAAGGCCTTAATTACACTAACTATTGGTCAGGGTGTGTGTGTGCGTGCCCTGCAATGGATTAGTACCCCGTCCAGGGTATACCCCACGTCGTGTCCTAAGTCTCCTGGGACAGGCTCCAGCCCCAAGCGACCCTATGTACAGGTTAAAGCGGTATAGACGATGAGTGAGTAGGTGAAGTTCAGTGGGTAAGGCATTGGACTACGGTTCGGAGGGTCTCAGGTTCAAACCCCACAACCACCAAGCTTTAACTGTTGGGCCCTTGAGCAAGGCCCTTAACCCTCAACTGCTCAGATGTGTAATGAGATAAAAATGTAAGTCGTTCTGGATAAGGGCGTCTGCCAAATGCTTAAATGTAATGTAAAGTTTTGTTAGCAGTCCCATTCCAGATCTACTCCACCATATACTACTGTATATGGTACAGTACTGTCATATATTACAATCAGTACATATCATATATTATACTGTATGCAACCATTTTCCAATGGTATCCAATTATTAATATTAATATCTTTATCACTAGTGATATAAAACACTAAACACCATGTTGTTGGTATAAAATGGTTTAATTTTTACCCTCCTTTTTTAACACATTTGCAAACTTCTGCAGGTGACTTTTTTTTATTTTGTTTATGCATAAACCTATTATTATTACTAAACTATTACATACCATTATAAACTTAACAATGCTTTTGATATTCTATAACGCAACTGATACAGGCTCTTACTTTGAAAATGGCTCAGACTTGCTCACAGGAAATCCACTCCCATGAGTCTTAGTATCCACTCGCCCACAATGCACTGCAACATGGCATTCTTTTTCTTCTACAAGTCTCCAGTACTCTTGCTAAAGAAAGACAGAAAAAAGGGTACGGGCTAAAATTGAGAAGTTTAAACAGAATTCTTGCCAATAAGGAGGAAAGAAAAGGGTTCTGCCGGGTCAAAACCTTTCGGACTCAACGTACTGAATGAAGAGTTCAATCCCACTTATTTTAAGAAATATATATACCTCTACTCCAGTTGTGTCTGGCTCCCGGCTGAAGCACATATTCATGGTATTCCTTGCTGCCCGGTAAAAAGTTGTCAGAGAGAACGATTTCCCCTGCAAATTTATATATATACATATATATAAAGAAAAAAACTGAAAAGGCCCCATACAGTTTCATTCCAAATGCCTGAGTGCAAAACATATTTCATATATAGTACTATTTAAAAACAAAAAAAAAAGCACCTTGTATATGCATTTGTGCAGCTCAGTCAGTATACCGCCTTCTTCTTTCCTCTCCTGCCGTCCCTGGCGGCCATTCCTGGCCATGGGGTCGAGCTCCCTAAGGCGCTCGCGTACACCGCTCCGGTGAAGAGCGCCGTTCACCAGGCCGTTCTTGGGTTCGCAGCGTGGTAGGAGCATCGCAGCATGTTGAAGTATGTCTGCCTGTCCCTCCAGCGGCCCGTTTCTCCTTTCCAGGCTCTCCTTCTCCGTCAGCACGCCCTTCTCCAGCTGAGCCCGCTGTGCCGGAGACAATGAGTCATAAGAGAGCAGGTATTTGCAGTAGGCCTCCTGCAGCTTGGCGAGCCGGTCTTGTGCAGATCGCGGAATGCCCAGCAGGTCAGCGAGACGTCCCCAGGTCTTCAGATCCGTCACCTGCTGCATGCCTCCCATGTCATTCAGGAGCTGAAAGAATCGGGCCAAGTCCAACTCACAGCCACCTGGTAAAGAGAAGGGAAATGAGGATCAAAGGATCACATCAGACGATCAAATGACCAAATGGAATCTAAAAGCCTCGGCCCAAACAAGACAAAAAATATTACTGCACCAGGTAGAAGGCCATAAAATAATAACTGCTGAATAGTGATCATTAAAAACAAATAAACCGGCATGGACACTAGTGGATTATTCAGAGGGGGAAAATGAGTAGAAGACAAAAAAAAAAAAAGTTAGGTATCAGTCATAATGAGAAACGCAGAAAATAGGAACTTTTATCAATATTACAAAGACAAGGATGTTGGGGTAAGAAGGGGATGCACGGGTAAACAAACACACCTTGGCTCAGGGAGCATGACTAAACTTTATTAAGAAAAAGGTACATAATCCAGTGCAGATGTGCATTACACATTCTGCTGACAATAACACCTGCTGACAATACTAGAAACGCTCACTCGCTGTCTACACCGATTTATTCTGTATACAGGGTCGCAGGGGACCTGGAGCCTATCCCAGGAGACATAGGGCACAAAGCGCGATACACTTTGGACAGTGGTCCAGTCCACCATAGGGCACATAAACACACACACACACACACACAATTTCACACTCTACAGTAAATTTGGGAACGCCAATCAGCCTAATCTGCATGTCTTTGCACTTTTGGAGGAAACCGGAGTACAAGGAGGAAACTCACCAAGCACTGTGAGAACATGAAAACTCCATGCACACAGACCCCGAGGCGGGAATCACACCCAGACCCTGGAGGCGCGAGGCGACAGTGCTAACCACTAAGCCGCTGCGCCGCCATGCTAGAAACATAAAGAGACAAACGAACATGAACTTGGCATTATTAGCCAGGAATTGAGATGGATATAGAGAACAGAAGTGAACTATATTTGTAATAATATCTTGGTGGGATTAAATTCTATGGGTAAATTGAATGTAGCAAAAAGCCAATTGAGTTTTTTTTCATTTGATGGATGAGAGGCAGCGCTTTCCTATTCAGCACTGATTCCCCTCCTGCTTATAGAAGCTGAACACTTAAGGTTAGATAATATGGCAAGGGAAATAACAGCTGATAACCCACAGCAGATGGGCCTCAAACTAATCGGTGATCATCCAGTCCCAGTGTCAGGGCAGTAAGACCTGCAGTATGTAAACTGTACAACAAACCAAAATAGAAATATGCGACATATCTTACAGCAGATGTGCCAAGGGTGAGGCTGGTACTCATGTACATGTGTACTACTGTAAGATAAATAAAATATGCAGGTGCATGCCTCCTGCTGGACACCCCGAGGTCTGTAATACATACTCTACCGCTAATACACAAAGACATGATGCGTTTAATGAGAAGCAGAGCACTACAGGAAGGTTCAACAGTCAGTAGAACATGAGGCTCAAAACAGCAGGGTCTACAGAGACAAAGCGAAGAATGTCACTGAAAATGTTTCAGAATTAACGAAAAACCCCGTACTAAAGAAATGTCACCCCCTGCTGTACTAACAATGGCAAAAAAAAGAAAATATGAACATGGAACATTCACTCACACACTTATACTGCTTTATCCTGTATACAGGGTCGCAGGTATCCCAGGAGACTTAAGGGGACACCATGGGGCGTGTGGGGCAATCCATCACAGGGCACACACACACACACACACACACACACACACTACGGGCAATTTGGGAACAACACCTAGCCTGATCTGCATGTCTTTGGACTGTGGGAGGAAACCGGAGTAACCGGAGGAAACCCACCAAGCACAGGGAGAACATGCAAACTCTATGCACACAGGCGGGAATCGAACCCTCAACCCTCAACGCCACATGGTAAAGATATAAGAGAATCCAAAAGGTGACCAGAAGATAAGTTTGTAAATAAACTGATACTTTACATCTATTTTATAAAAAAAAAAGGCTCGATAACGACAGTGGTCGAAAGTGGATAAGGCATATGACTGGAAAACTTCAGGATATTTTTCAACTTTATATTTTCTTCTATCTTTGGCCTTAAACTTCTAACGTATTTTAGTGTTAGTAATATTTACTTTTTTTTAGCCAATCAGAGTGTCCAGGTGTCCCAACCAAGCACAAGCTGAACTGACTCAGACATCCTTTTGTTCTTCATTGTTAGGAGTAGTCCCGGGGCCCATTGTGGCTGTGTGTGTTCAGCGTCGAGGCTGTCAATGTGGGTCATGTTGTAGTGCCACTGACAGGCTGCCAGGTGCTTCTGTGAAGCTGAACATACTCAACTGACTAGATCGAGCTGGCACACTGGCGCTGGCTCGGGGTGTGTCTGGATTAGGTGTGGTCTATTCAAAAAGGGCCGCCTAAAGACCTGGTTCTCGTTTATACGGAACTCACAAGGTCACACGGCATAATGAGGAAGAAAGAAATATAGGTCATATTCATGAGAACAGACAGTCGGCAAGAGACAGAGAGACGATGGATGATGACGGACTACAGCGAATTAACTACATTCAAGGAAATGCCTCGAACCGCAAATGGCCATATGTAGTACATTCAAGTCGTCAGCTAACATCATTTAACGTTGCCGAGTCTAGACCCGACCTACTGATCCAACCACCGATATACAGTAACACTACCTCCAGAAGGGGCGTTCAAGTCAAACAGGGATATTTGATTAAATTTCATGTAATAAAGAAGTCACAAAACCGAGTGATTTACAGTAAACTCCCAGCACGGTATGGTAATGAGAATCTTAGCCGCAGTAAAACATCTGAATGATGAAGGCCTGATCCTTAAAACCTGATGGATAACTTGTCACCAACCTGTGGAAGAGACGCTCCTGTCTGTGGGAACTGTACACACAATTATTCACAAACACCACTTGCACATTACAGGAACTCAGTTGGGAGTTACTGCCACGCCCTCCGCACAGTCCTGACCTCACTCCCAGGAATTCCTGGAAGGCTAGAGTTTCAGACGTGAAGAAGGCAGTCTGATCATGGCTCCAGTGTACTGTGAAAACTTTCTACTACCTTGATGGTGTCCAAGCACTAGTGAGACACTGGAATAAGTGCATCTGTGTAGCAGGGGATTATATAGAGAAATAAATAACGTCTCATAACTGTGTTCTGTTATTCTGCACAATCAAAAGTCCCCTGTTAGAGACTGGAACGCTTCTCACGGTATGATCACAGATAGCAGATAATCCAGTACTCTCATAATTTGACATCACGGCCCATGAGTCTTCAGTAGAAATACTTCGAAGACACTTTGTGTGTTTCAGCACTGTTTGCTTGGCATGCTGGTCAACTTGCTTTTGCCATTACGCCTTGGCAGGATTTCTGCCATTATCTTAAGGGCCTTTTAAATCTTTAGTACAGCTCAAGCGATGTTTGTTAAATGAGCTTTTGATCGACCAATAGATCAAATCCTCTGTCCTTGCTTAAGAGATTGCGTCAATCAAATGCAGTTTCCTCTGCAGAACAAAAACAGGCCAACAAAAAAATCTGTTCATGTGCATAAATAAAATTCTTTTCACACACACGATTAATGTCACTCTGCTAATTGGGGATTAAGCAGATAGTCACAGTATTAAGATACTTGTGCAAGTGGGCAACAAACCTGTGTCCCTTTGTGCCAGGGACAAGACTGACCTCGGATAGAGCCACATTTTGGTGACAGCTTGGCTAAACCCTTCACATGGATTTGAATCAATTTTAACATTTTATATACTGTACAATTGCTATTTTGCATGCATCTCAGGCAGAAGTAAAGTTCAAAAGCAATTCATTATGAACTGAACTTTTCTCACGTTGTTATAAGTCTCACACTGATTGTATAAGGACTGATCTCACCACTGTGTTTCTCAAACTGGCTTCTTTTTTTTTTTTCCTGCAGCAAGGTGGACAAGTCAAGGTTAAAACAAAACATTTCCACATCATTTTGGTAAAATTTCTATTTAAAGTCAATTTGTCTGAAGAGGGTATAATTTCAGCCGAAACTTGATTTTTCCATTTTTTTTTTTAAGTCTTAGCCATAACTACAGCACTAACCATTTGTCAACAGGCAATTATGGTAGACCACATACCGACAAAGATTTAGAAGGAATTTATTTGACTGTTATGCCCTTTTTGGAAAAAAACTAACAAAAAAAACACTAGACTAAATTAAAACAAGATTCAAAACACCATTCCACTGTGCATCCATACCTATTAACGGCGGCTCCTCCATGTTGATGCCTTGGGCACGCAGGTGTTTCCTGATGCAGGCAAGCCGCTGCACGTTAGGGCCCCAGCGTCGGCCCAGCTTGTGCACATGTTGCACGTGCGAGACGAAACGCAGCTCCTCTTTCAGCTTGCACTCGGGCCGCCACCCGGCCGGAGGAACCACCCGAAAGAGACCGAAAGGTTCGGCCTGCTCACGTACCAGTTCCACATACGCCAAAGGGTCGTGGAATTCGCGCGGGCTTGGGTGGAACACGGGAACCTCGGCCATCTCCGGTAAACTGACACACTCTCCTCGCTCCTTGTCCTGAGCGACTTTGGGCTCTGCTGGTTTGGGAGATTTGGCTATGTTAAGTGAGTCACCAGGGTCAGTAGGATTGTTTGATTTGACAGGCTCGCTGGGTCTCAGAGGCTTGGCTGGTTTGGCAATTGTGGCTGGTTTCAGGACGTTACTGTGGTGATGATGAGCTGAGGTAGCGGAGCTGCTCTTGCCCCGAGATGTGGCTTTACACTGCGTCCGTTTGACGAGCGGTAACTTCCCGGCAGAGGCTCGTTTGGGTCTCTGCGACGCCGTCACTCGCAGTTCCATCGTTCCTGTATGCAAAGTCTTTTGGGCTGCTCTTCTGCTCCGGGTATCCAGAGGAATGACCTGCACCTTGACCCTTTTGACCTCTACTTCAGTCCCTGCTTTGTTTGGTTTAACCCCCGCCATCTCCAGCTGCCTCTTCGATTGTCGCAGTCCACTGCGTCTGACTGTGGATGATGGTGGCAACTGTTTTTGTGTCCTGCTGCGACCAGTTTGGGCTTTTCCTGAGTTCTTGTGCTGAAGGTGTGTGTTGGTGTGTTGTGAACTTAAGTGCCGCCTCGGGGCGCTGAGCTCTAGCTTTGCCTCTTTCAACAGTCTGGCTTTGGTGTAGGTCACATGGCCCTTGGGGTATTTCACAGATTTGGTCAGGGGAAGCGGTGGCAAATCCTCCTTCTGTGCCTTCCGACTGTTAGCTGAAGCGGCTCGCTGGGGTCGCGTCACTTTATGTGGCTGGTGAGGGGGGGGAAAAAAGAGGGCAAATGAGTGTGTCATTTGTAAAAATACTCACACAGTGCTGAATTAACCTTGTTTCTTTAACACTGTTATTTTCGGGGAAACCGATCAGGAGAAAAGCCACATTTCCCCACTAGAGGGCTTCACGTTTGTGTGTACATCTGCTGTGATTGTTCAGCCTGCGAATGTGCAAGTGGTGGGGGGAGGGGAAAGAGTCTATGTCACCCAAACCCTCGCCATCCACCAGCACACTCATTACCCACATGGCATGTCAAAGTAGTTTATGACACTCAACAGCGAACACTGCGCTTTTGTCCAGCTTTTATCTAGCATGACTAGCTCTGGTGCACTAAACGTGTGTGAGGGGAGAAGGGGAGGGAGAGGGGAGGAGAGGGGGGTAGGGGGGGGGATTACGCAG
>JAOVVA010000048.1:29981198-30000849 GCA_028565275.1 Leiocassis micropogon
GTCTGAGATTCATTTCAGTGATCCAAAGAGCCCTGAGACACAACACCATCCATGAGTTTAATTTAAAAACAAAAAATTTAATCTTTATGACACTTAAATCCAATTTGCATAATAATTTGGAACGCAGTGTAATCAAACGTACTTGTTCTTTTATCAATTAGGAAAATGAATAATTGGTATTTGCATGTCTTTTTTATAATAGTTTTCTTTGCTGTATTCTTCATTTAACAGTAATTCTGCAGATACAGCAATTAAATTATTTAAGCAGTAAATTAGTTCTGATCTAAGCTCTCATTTAGGATTTAGTTAGAATCGAAAAGCCATATCTGCACAAAGAATGTAAGAGAACACAACCATGCAGAAAAAAGGTACTGTAATTGATCAGCACTCAACAAACATTTGATGATATTTGAATAATCAAATACAGTATCATAAAATGTTTGTTCAGTACTGATCAATTGATGCCGTTTGTATCACATGCTTTTTAGAAAACTCATCAGAAAATCGTGAATTTTCTTAAAGATGAATTTCTTCCCACAAACATGTACTCTTCACTTATCAAGCGTAAATCTAAAAAGTTGAGCTATAAATTGGACGCCGTATATGACTGGGTTGGAGACGCTAGTTTTGCCAGCAGGACCGGATGGGCTCAGGATGTTCAGGCTGAAAGCACAAAGCTCGAGTGCTCTGAAGCAGGCCAATCCGAGACACCCGCCGACTCACATTATGCTTCGTTTTCCCCCACATACTTACAGATTGCTTTAAAACCTTACAAATGTAGATGAAATACTGTGTATCAAACAAAACTTTACATTTTCTGTATCTGTGCATTGTAACATCTATCTCAAGGACCGCTTTAAATGATTGATATGCACACTTTCTGTGGAATTGATGAAGCAGATGGTGGGTACAGGAAGGTGAAACATCACAGCAGGCTACTAGCATTAATTCTATCCAAGAGTCTACACGATTCAGTGCTTGGCTTCGTCCATGTTTGTATATTTAGATTAGATGTAGATGCAAAAATGCTACTTATTGTGCATCGTTGGAACTTAAAAAGATCTATAATAACTCAAATACCTTTGCATAAAATTCTCTAAGCAACACAGGCTTCCTCACCTTAGCCAGCTGGTACTACGATGTACTACTAGGTATTCCTACTATATCCTAGGTAAGATTTTTTTATTGATGTATGTATTTTTTTAAATAAATAACAAAATAGTAAGGAACATCTCAGACATTTATTGGTTGAGTAATTCAAATAAGCCTTGAATACGCAAGCTGGAAACAAACTGGTCAGTAACCAGTTGGGGAAAGTTCATATGTTGTGGCAGTACATATCTTCTGACATCAAACTGGATTTTTTTCAGTAGCATTTAAAAAAAAAAAATAGGGATTACAAAGTTTAAATTTATTTAACCTTCATCCAGAGTTCCATTCCATCCATGACTGAGCACAATGAGTGCTCAGTCCACTGACTTTATAATCCGCCATAATCCAATCTATCACACCATTTAGCCTGTTATTATGTATGTACTGTATGTATTTAAATAATGACTGCCTGATATCGTTCTGGCACCTCCTCATGCCCGTGTGTTTTGACCGCTGAAACCATAGTCTTTGGAAATGCAACACATCTCTGGCGTGTTAAACACTGGTAGAGCCAATATGCGACTCTCTGAACAGTATATGACATGGGCAGCTGTGGAAGATTCAATCATAACTATAATTGATCATCATTGCAGGCTAGCTGACGTAGTATTAGCAAACTATTTGTCTGTCTATGCATTTGTTAATTAAGCGATATCACCCGAGATGGATTGCTGTAGTAGTGAATGTCAGTGCTGATATTCGGTACAACAGCACTACCTTGAGTCAACCTTGAGGTCAAAGGTGAGGGAAAGAAACCTTTAGATTTTTTTGGAATAACCTCAGCTAACTAAATGCTCTGGAATTTAATCCCACATAGAGTAAAATGGAAAGGTAGTGTGATATGTAGGTTGTAGAATCCCTTGTTCCAAACACCAAATAGTGTCCGGTGCACGGTGGCTTATTAGTTAGCACTGTCGCCTTGCACCTTCAGGGTCCGGGTTTAATTCCCGGCCAGGTTCGATTCATGCCTCTGTGTGCATGGAGTTTGCATGTTCTCCCTGTGCATACCGCTTTATCCTGTCTTCAGGGACCTGGAGCCTATTCCAGGAGGCTTAGGGCACAAGGCAGGGTACACCCGGGCCAAATCCATCGCAGGGCACACACACATACACACACTCACACTTTCATTCACACACTACGGGCAATTTGGGAACGCCAGTTAGCCTAACCTGCATATCTTTGGACTGTGGGAGGAAACCGGAGTACCCGGAGGAAACCCACCGAGCACGGGGAGAACATGCAAACTCCACGCACACAGACCCAAGGCGGGAATCGAACCCGGGCGCAGGAAGTATGAGGCCACGCTGCCAATTCCAATATTAATAATATTGCCAAACGGCCTGGCTAGAACTTTAAATAAAACACACAGACAGGTTAGAATGTATTTTTTTCCCTTTTATGTGGGTCACTTCTGAAGACCACACCCTTGTTTTGGGTACAAGTTGGCACACTGTGTATAATTCCCAGCTTTCCTACACAGGGCTGAGGATCGGTTAGTTATTGTATCACTACAGACTTAATGATATTGCACAGTACACTGGTTTCCTCTGAAACCTGTCTCCATAACAAACTTGTTTACTAAAATTTGGCACTTTATCAAAAAAAAAAAAAAAGAAAGGGTAACATTCTGTTCTAAGGGGGGCATTCAGTTATCCCGCAGGGCAATTTGGTCTAAATCACTTTCCACGCAGTCATTCCTAATGTGTGCTTAATTACTATATCAAAGATTGTAATGAACAGTGAGAGATTGTGCCAACACGTTCTAACAAGAACATAACACACAGATGGAAACATCAAAGAGGTAACATGCAACTAACCTCAACTCAGAAACAGAATGTTGGAAGATGAATCCCATGTCAACATAAAAGTCCTTAATATGTGCGCACAGCCCCCTCTAGGGGACAACCATAACAACTGCATTTGGTTGTAAAATAGAGTATTAAAATTGAAACATTAACTTTTTAAAATCTAAATATTGTATTTGAATATAATGAAGTGCATTTGGTTTTTGTATGCGTAACTCACCGAATAGTGTCCCTGTTAAAAGGGTTAATGATTATTACACCTATGATTAAACATCCCAGTGCTGCAATACTCTATATCAGAACTCATGGAATGCCTCTTGTTTGATCAAACTATTTGGTCAAAACTAACTTTTATTTATATATTATATATATAACTATAATTTAATATATAATATTAAATAAATATAATAAATCACCTTCTTGCGCTACTAAGAAGGTGATTTATTAAAGAATTTCTGAAATTACTTAAACAAGGTAGGTGACACAGTGGCATAGTGGTTCGCACCGTGGCCTTGCCCCTGCTGGGTCGAGGGTTCAATTCCCGCCTCGGGCCTGTGTGCATGCAGTATGTTCTCCTTGTGCTTGGTGGGTTTCCTCCGGGTACTCTGGTTTCCTCCCACAGTCCAAAGACGTTCAGATTAGGCTAATTGGCATTCCCAAATTTTGCCTGTACTCCTGTACTGAGTTAACAGGAGGTCCTATCATGGTCGTAACAATGTTAATAAATACAATGGTCTCTTTTTTTTTTTTTTACAGCATATCACATTTAAATATACTGTATATGCTGTGTATAATCCATGATGATTTGGCTGTAAACTGTGTATAATCCATGATGATTTGGCTGTAAACTTTGTTAACTTGTAGTCAAGATGATTACTCGCATGAAATGCAAGTCCTGAACCTTTAGTATAATGCAGCATTGCAGTCTTGGTGGAATGTTACATAGTTGCCGGTGTCCTGCACTTTTCAGACGGTCCCTTATTGACAGCCTGTGGGAGGCACAGAGTTTAGCGAGGTTTAACCGCACAAGAGGGATATCTTTACACTTCTACATTTCTCTCTCAGTTCCAAGGTAATACACACATTTATTTCTTTAGAAACAGAACAGACAATCTCAAATGTGTAGTGAATGTCCATTATTCTCCAAAATTAAGTTTTTTTCCCCTCGGATCAGTTTTATTTTACACACGGTCTAAGTGCAGCATAAGGACTGAGCAGAAACATTAGTCATGGTTACTGTACACACTACTGTTTTTAAACAGAAACTGAACTAAGTGTCAGTATTAGTTGTATCTCTATAAGTGTCATCAAGTAGTGGAGATGAAATGATTGGTTATCTGCCTGGGCATGTAGTATACCTGTATCATATACATATAGTTGTAAAGCTCATGTGAGTTCATGTGAAGTCTACAGTGTGGAAAATGAGCAAGGCAAACTTCAACAGCTGTAGAACTAGAGCACCACCTCATGGTGCACCACCCCACTGCGCTCTTACTGTGTGTGCGTGGTTAAACCACCATTTTCCTGGACCCCGGTCTCCTGGATGAATGGCCTAAAATGAGTCTAAAAGGAGGAGGTGTACAGGACAGTCTTCAGGATTGAGAATTCAGGAGGTTCTCAGCAATATCCCCAACCAGTTTATTCCGACGACTGTGTGTTCCATCCCCGGCCGTCTGTGGAAACTAGTTGACGCCACCGATGACTTTGTTGAAATTCAAAGACTTGCTTTCATTTCTCTTTTGTAATTAAGTACTTGTACAATTTGTTTCAATAAATTTGTATTAGAAATATGGACTTTATTACCAATTCTTAATACCTACAGTAGTTACTTTTCACCCATTCTGTATATAAATGAATGAAAGGCTTTGTCTGTACGTTGGTCAGAACTCGCTCTTTCAGTGATATTTTGACTTTTCGTACATTGGAAAACACGAAACCAGTCTAGAAAAATTTTTTTTATAAAAAAAAGATTATGTTACAGCATCACACAAAACTGATCAGACAGAATTTAACATAGTACTTAGATTAAAAAGCGTAAAAAAAGTGATGTTATGAACAGTTATGTGCCGGATTTAATATTCTACTTTAAAATAAACTACTAATAAGCTCCTTGCTCAATGTAAACAAACACCTGCATCAATAGATATTAATTAGAAAAGCTAAACTGAATATTTTTGATTGCTTGATTGAAAAAAAAATGAAAAAAAACATGGCTCATCTCATATAAATCTCCTATCCCTAACAAGATAAAAGAGGTTCACTTTAAAATATTTCACTGTATTTACTCTGTTTATTTCATAATTGTGAAGTTTGTGGACATTGCGGATCAACAGAAAGAATGTGTTCCTTTTTTTTTTTTTTTACTTGTGGTATACTACAATATTTTTGGTGGCAATTAAATATATATTTACTGTTCAAGGAATAATATATATTTACTGTGTGAGGAAACCGGAATGCCCGGAGGAAACCCACTAAGCACGGAGAGAACACGCAAGCTCCATGCACACAGACCTGAGGCGGGAATCCCAACTTTGTTCTGAGGTGTAAGAGCTCCTCGCTCTAGTCCTGATCTTGCTCCGTCAGACCTTCTGTTTGGTAGCCTGAAAGCAGCCCGACAAGGATGAAGATTCACTTCTGAAGACAGCGGTGCATTTTGTGGTGCACAGCTCAGCCTAAAGATTTTTTAATGAGGGAATAGAAAAGCCTGTTGCCAGAAGGACAAAGTGTATTGAGGTGTATTACAAGCAGATTAGGTCAAAAAATTGTGTTTGTCTTTTCTAAAAGTAAAAGAAAATTGAATTCTACAGCCTGAATGCAGATACAGTACTTGTCCATGCATTTGCATTTTTGACTTATCCTTGCGTTTCAGGAACAGTTTTCACTGTTTTGCCTGCGATAACCAGCAAATGTCTTAATGCTTGTGACCATAAGCCTAGTCTTAAGTGTAGAAAAAAGAACTAGCTATGAGTCTGAGCTTAAGACTGTCTGCATCATATTTGATTCGACTTCACATCCAGGGTTTCCAGCAAAGGCTCCAGATCCACCATGATCCCGACTAGGATAAATACAAATAATAAATGAATACTCACTAGAGACAGCTATTTGTCAAGCAATTGCAAAGTTTTTTTGGGCTGTTTTTAAATAACGACCCTTCCATTTTCACAGCCTCAAAAGTAATTGAACAGACTAACCCACCTAACATAATATTTGAATGCAAAAATGCTTCTATCAGCAGTCACACTGACTTTAAATCTATGAAATGCTGCAGGTTACAGTTTTTGCCCTCCATGTGTGCAGATTATGGAGAAACCCTGCATATTGACCATCAAGCCTGGACCAAAGGGGATCTACAGCTGTTTTAAACCAACCCTTGAGAAACATTTCACAATAATCGAGTATGAGAAGTTTCTTGAAAAAAAGGAAGATTATGCAGGAAAGATCCAGGCTATCTTTGTGTGCGGTGACCTACTAAAGGTGAATAAGGAACTTTTACAAGCATTGCCCAAACTTCAGGTTGTTGTGAATTGTGGTGTGGGAGTGGACCACCTGGATGTACCACTAATCAATAGTTTTGGAGTGAAAGTGTGCAACACTCCCCATGTAGTCGACAATGCCACAGCGGACATTGGGATGGCACTGATGTTGTCATCAGCAAGGAAAATTATTGAAGGTGGAGATCATTCATGTTTTCACCTTTGTACACATATTTCATGAATGCCACTCCTCATGAGTTGTTAATAATTTTTTTCATGCAGGACATAACTTTTCAAAATACCATGAATCAGAATTCATGCCTGAGACGTCTTTGGGGACTGATGTCAGTGGTGCCACCTTGGGTATCATTGGCATGGGAAGAATTGGATTTAAAGTTGCCAAAAGAGCTCAAAGTTTTGACATGCGAATCCTCTACCACAACAGGAATCGCAGGTAAGGACTCGTGTTGTACTTAAAGGCAGCTCTAACTATTATTAAAGAACCAGGTGATTATTTATCTTTCTCTGAGTTACTGATCGGAAGGTCAGCGGTTCGAGCCCCAGCTCCACCAGGTTGCCGCTGGTGGGCCCTCGAGGCCGGCCCTTAACCCTGTCTGCTCCAGGGGTGCCGTACAGTATAATGGCTGACACCAGCCTACTGGGTTAGCCCTCACTGGGCTACCCCTCTTCAGTGCCTTTTGTGGGTGTTATTCTTTTTCTGGATTAGTATGTGAAGCTGAACATAAAAATCATTTTAAAAAAAACATTTTAAATGAGAGACATTAAGCTGCTTTAAAAATGTTTTCTCACCTGTTTTTAAGTGTGTTACCTGGTATGTTTCTATAATATATTTTTTAAATAATGTGATTAATTGATGAATTGAAGATTTTTTCATTTAAATCTGATTTCTCTGTGATTACAGGACAGAGGAGGATGAGAGGGCTGTTGGTGCTGTGTATTGTGAGAAAATGGAAGAGCTGCTGCAGAACTCGGACTTCGTAATGATTGTGGTCAATCTGTCCCCTCAAACACACAAGCTGATTGGTGCCAAAGAACTCGCCATGATGAAGTCCAGCAGTACCCTCATTAACATCAGCAGAGGTAAAGTCATAGTCTTAGGTCAGGTGAATTCTCTGCTCATCTCCTTCTGGCTTTCAACTCATCTCTTCCCTTCTGTGCCAGATCCCAAAAAGAAACTCTTTCTGCAGCTTCTGCCATGCTTTTCTATCATGCTGTTTTTTTTTTCGTTTCACTATTTTATTACAGCCCTTCTTCAACACTTCAGCTCCAACATGATTTTCATTCCTTCCATTGACAACCCCCCATCCCCCCCCTGCCCCCGCACATCTGGTCTAATTGTATTGTGCCATACAACGTCTGGAATTGGAGCTTCTTTCTCCGATTGCCTCTCATCTCCCGTATCAGACTTAGACAGTAGACTGGGCCCGGTTTAAATACAGACAGAATTCACCACCTTTATTTGCATCTTTTCCTGATCCCCTTTGCTCTTCAAATTAAATGCAAAATTTACTTACATTTGAAAAGAGGACTTTGGACTACTGAACGATGGTCCAGTTCTTTTTCTCCTTAGTCCAGGTAAGACGTTTGATCATGTATCGTATATCGTGTACCAAGTATCGTGGCTCGATACTAGAATGTAACAGTTTTAGTCCAATTCCTGAAAACATTTGTGTGTGGTGGCTCTTGATGCACTGACTCCAGCCTCAGTCCACACCATGTGAAGATCTCTCAAGTTCTTGAATCAGCTTTGCTTGACAATATTCTGCGGTCATCCCTGTTGCTTGTGTGCCTTTTCCAACCACAGTTTTCCCTTCCAGCCATCTTTGCATGAATATGCTTCAATACAGCACCTTTTGTGACTTACCCTGCTGGTGGAGGGTGTTTTTTTTTGTTTCTGAACAACTGTCAAGTCAGCTGTCTTATCATGCATGTACTGAACAAGACATGAAATGAGGAATGAAATATTCTAATATTTTAAGATACTGGATTTTTGATTTTCATGAGCTGGAAGCCGCAATCATCAAAACGTGAACAAAAAAAGGATTTAAATATTTCACTTTTCATGTAGTGAATCTAGAATACATGATAGTCTGACAATTTAAATTAAATAAATAAAAATGAATAAAAACAATCTCTTGACAAGGTTTGGTTGTTGACCAAGATGCTTTGGTTGATGCGCTCCAAAAGAAAACCATAAAAGCTGCAGCTCTGGATGTCACCTACCCTGAGCCACTTCCAAGGTGCAGTCCATTTTTTTTCAACTCAGATCAAGATAAGCAGTAAGTGAATGAGAAATGTATAAATCTAATTCTCTGTATTGTCTGTAATTTTCATTTTTACAGAGATCATCCTTTATTGTCATTTCCAAACGTAATTGTCCTGCCGCACATGGGGACACACACTATGGAGACCTTTCAGATCATGGTGGAGAGAATGATGGTCAATGCCTTGGCAGTTCTAAACGGAGAACAACCTCCAGATGAAGTGAAGATATAGATCACATCTACAGTACATGTGTCACAAGCTCATCTTTGTAGATTAATTAATGTAGATAAATAAATAATAGCAGACACAGTAACTAGGGTGATAAACAATCCACAACATACTTTTGGTTCAATAGGGTTAAATGTTATATTTTAAAATGTAATATAAAATCAGGTTATTTCTGATCTGATTCGATCTGTCAGCAATTAGGAGCCCGTCAAACTTCAATACAGTACATCTGTATATATTTTTGTCTGTTGCAAATTAGTCATCATCTATATATCAGACTGAATGTAAATAAAATGTTCAATAAAAGGGCATAGCATTTCCAGCACTATTTAAACATATGCTCAGATTTTCTGCTTCCTGGATGCTACATTCAGGTTTGGACATTTTGCTGTTGGTGTAAGCTTAAGTTGTCGTAATAAAACCTCTTGATTTAGTCTAATATGGCCTCATGTCTGGAATGGAAACACACTCAATCTTCATTATCAGCCTGTGGACCATTTCAGACTTAAATGGCTGAAGTGACAGATATGGGTGTGATATGGGGCGAGTGATCTGTGTATGGGCATCTTACATGCAGTGAACCAGTTAAGTGGAGCATGGTCCTGTCCCAACAGATATTATGGTAGGATCTGGACCACCCACTTGATGACCCATAACTCTTTCTTAAATGTACTTGCTCTTCTGCACTGTGAGATTGCAGCTGATGTACCGCATATATATATATATATATATATATATACACACATAAAATAGTATAAGATTGACTAAATATGATAAAAACTAACAGGAACATTTATCCCGGGACTAAGACGAAGACTAAAATTAAAAATAATTAATAAATAAATAATTAAAAAATTAGCACTCATGCGTTGAATAGCAAAATATTGTTTGACAGGAGTACCCATAGATGGCAGCATTCCCTGCAGCGAAACACAACTGAACGTCCTGGACCACTGACTTCAATCCAGTTCTCTGTTATTCAAATTTCTAGTGTATGTCCCTTTTGACATTTCAATCACATTCCCTTTTTGTTCTTTGTCTGATAACTCCCCTGTGTCAATTTACATTTACAGAATTTAGAATATGCCCTTATTCATAGCAATTTGTTTTGTAGTTTCTACAAATACATCTTTGTGTTCATTTATTAGGTCAGGGACTAAAAATACCACTGAGCCAAAACCCAGGGGGAAGTACAGCAAAGAAAAGAAACAACATTTGGCCAAACCGACAATGACATTGTATCCAAATCCATGTACTTCAATATGAAATTGATTTCCCTTTTGCAGCTACAACAGCATCCACTATTCTTGAAAGGCTGTGCGCAAGACACTGTGGGAATTCACATCCTTTCATTCTGTAGAGCATTTATGAGGTCAGGCACTGATGTTGGACAAGAAGGCCTGGCTTGGTATCTCCGTTCCAAAGGTGCTCGATGTGGTTGAGGCGAGGACTCTCTGTTAGGGCCGGTCAAGTTTTTCCACACCGAACCCATTGAACCATGTCTTTATTGCGGCACAATCATGAACCATGTGCTTTGTGGCACAATCATGTTGGAATAGAAAAAGACCTTCCCCAAACTGTTGCCACATAGCATTATCCAATATGTCTTTGACTGGGCATAGGGGGCCTGATTGGAACACCTGAATTCAATAATTAATAGGTTTGGCAATATATCCATATAGTGTTTGTGTGTATATAACTATTTCATATACTGTAGTTAAAATTATTTCTAACTCAAACAAAGGCTTGAGTTAAAGGCAATGTTAAAGGCTGAAAGTGATACTGATGTTGAACAGGGTGTGATACGTGCCTTTGAGTAGCTGGGTGCTGGTCCATTTTTGTCTTTGTCAAAAGGTAAAAGTGTTTTAAATCTGATGAAATAGCTTCAGAAACCTATTGCAGGGTTAATCCAACAGTGAGGTGATGAGGGAGCTGCCTTCTGGACGAGCTAACAGTCAGATGGAAGACACCCTAAGACTTTTCATTTGTATGTCCATAAACAAAGCAACATCATATATATTATTGCGACAAAGACCATTGTTGGAAGCGCTATACAAATAAAATTGAATTGAATTGAATTATATATTACATGACAGACCAGTTTTCAGATGGAACCAAAAAAACAAAAACAAATGTGGGCTCCTGGGTTTTGAATCAAAATAGAAAGGAGCAAGTGTGACAAAGTTACCAGAAGAACTCTGGTACAGTATATTCTCCAGCACGCTCAGCAAAACCTAACAGCTGTCTTACTTATAAAACTCCACAAATCTGTATCTAACATTATCAAAAAAAATTTCACACCTAATATTGACTGTGCTTATTTTATTGCTCTTTAGTGCCCTGTATAGAAGTTTCATTTATATAGAATTTTTTTTCAAAGGCATCTTTGCTCATGGCATTGTTTTGTACACACCGGCTGGCTATAAAGAAAGTCGCCATTTCAGAAGGGGAAAATTATTGCACTGCATCAAGCAAAGAAAACAACTAGGAGATGTAAAATGATTGGAACTGTGTAAGAACCCTTCAACACATTACTAAAACATGGAAGGATAGCGCTGAACCGTCAACTTTGTGGGTGAAATGTGGTTGAAAAAAAAAACCATGAATAGAGATTGCTTAAACACTTGGTGAAGTTGCATGTTAGAAAAAAAAAATCAACAGTAAAAACCATATATATGTGTAATATTAAAAGTGTGAGCAGTTCTCTACACACACAATGTGTGGCCATAAGAAAACCTCTTGCTAGTAAAAAAAAAAAAAAGCTTGAATTTTCTAGGGAGCATTAAAACTGGAGCAATGGAGAAAAGGTTATGTGGTCTGATGAGCCCAGATTGAGCAATGGGCATGCCAGGGTAAGTAGGGAAGTCCATAAAGCAATGTACCCATTCCAAGCCTCTGGAGGCAGTGTTGTGATCTGGGGCTTGAGTTGTTCAACCTGAGGTCTAGGCTCAGCAACGTTTTTGTGTCAAAAAAAAAAATGAAGTCACCTGATGACCTTTATGTACTGAATGAGCAGATTATCACATCAGTTATTCTTCCCCAATGGCACGGGTGTATTCCAGGACTCAAATTGTGAGAGAGTGGTTCTGGGAGCATGAGGAATCATCTTTACATATGAATTAACCACCATATTGTGAGAATCTATACAGTTTTTTATCCCTCATATACCTACCCTTTGAAGGGGGCTACCAGTGGTCCAGTGCTGGCAAGTATTATTTGTGTAGTGTACTATTCTCAAGATAGCAGTCTTGGTTGTTTTTAAGCAATTTTTTAGGATCTGAACAATATTGTTATAATAAAAAATATATATTTAATAATATATATTTAACATTTAAATATATATTATTAAACATAACATTTAATGGCAGGAAAACACTGGAAAACACATTCCCAGAACATGAATCCCAGATCATCTCAATGCCGATGTGCCTACAGCATTCATCTGACCACTTCCTCCAGTTTTGTAGGGTTTCCTTGAGAAGACGTCTTACGTTGAGGAAGTAATTACACTGAACAATTTTGAATGTCGAAGTGTATAAATTCCTTGGGGAGATGATGCCATCACAGTCATTTACACGCTCCTCCTCAGCACATTAGTCAGCCATCAGAGCTGCTTTTCCTGTGCCATAATGTGTAGGCATTCTCTGGTAATGCTCATCAAATGAAACTTCCCAGGACCGGATTATAAAAGAAAAATGATCAGAAGTTTGTGCAAATCATCGACTTGGCGCTCTCGCTCTGTTGTTGAAGTGAAAAGCAAGGTATGTTAACGTTTGTATATTGGTAGATTCATTGGTAGATTTTTTTAGAAGTAATAATATTTTAATAGAGCATCAAAGATCAATAGCAAAGTCTTCATTGGCAAGGATGTTGTAATATGTTGATCATACAATTTAGTTTGAGATGAATGTTCTTGATTTCTTCTACTGACTGTAAACTATTTAGATATGATAATCACACAAGCACTATAAGCCTTTAAGTTTTATTTTGTGACACATTAAGACACAATTTAATTCGCTCTTACAGTTAAGATTCATGTCCATTTGGACAGCTCATCACTATAGCATAGCCTCTATTTTACCACTCAACATTTTTGCTGTAATTGTTGTTATATAATTATTCGTTTTCTTCTAAAGTTTGGTGCGGAGTTTAGGAGATTCTCTCTGGATCGCCATGAGCCTGGTGTGTTTAAGGACTTCTGTCAGTTTATCGTCAACCTACACAAACTGTTTCGCACAGAAATCTATATCAGCTATGCAGACGTACATGGAGACTTACTGCCAATAAATAACGACGATAATTTTCATAAAGCAGTATCTACTGCACAGCCGATTCTGCGCATCTTCATCCAGCTGCAAGGTATGCTGTCAGATTTGCTATAAATACGGCACAGTAGGGATTATTCCATAATTCCAAAGTCATGAGAGGGGACAAAATGAAAAGTCATGAGAGGGGACAAAATGAATCCAAGGATCCAAGGAATTGTCCAGGTAAACATCCAAGAAATTGTCCAGGTAAACAAAATATTGAAGGAGATCCCAGCACATTAACATGTCCAGGGAGCTGAACATTCCTCCTGCCACATCTGTACATTCCATATCATGGATGCGGATTTTAAGTGAATGTGCTCTATATCAGAAACTCTAGCTACAAGCTGCAATTGGCTGCATGGTGGCTTAGTGGTTAGCATTGTTGCCTTGCTCCTCCAGGGTACATGGTTGATTCCCACCTCGATTCGGTGTGCATGGAGTTTTATGTTCCCTCCGTGCTTGGTGGGTTTCCTCTCACAGTCCAAAGACAAGCTATATGTAGACACCAAAATCCTCATTTAAAGCTTGCAGTTTAGTAAGAGGTTTAATACGTTCTTACAGTGTTGGATGAAACCATTTAAAAAGACATATGCAGTATTGAATAAATCAATGAACCCACAATGTTAAATTAAATCTTGTTGAATGGACCTACAATACAGTAGTTTTATAGGAAAAAGTTTCTTTACATTGTTTTGCTATGAAGTATCACAGAAGTTTGCTGGTTGGTCCCACGACTTCTTTTCCTTCTTATCTGCTGTGTGTAAATAGCTGTTTATCAGAGCACTCATCAAGCCATGTTTTTTTCCTTTCAGCCTCTCTATCTCTAACAGGAAGTAATTTATCTCATCAGGAATGACGTGCACTTAAATGTAATTTCTTCCCAGTGCGTTGTGATAGACTTGTTTACACGACAAAATCTTCCAGGCATATTTATTTGTAATTTAGGAGAGATCTCTGAACGCTAAAAAAAACCAAACAAGTATTAAGAAAATCCTGCTAATACATATCTTCTTATGAAAGAAATTTAATGTACAGTCATTCTTACAAATACACTGTATGGCCAAAAGTTAGGGACACCTCACCATCATGCACTTACTGTATGTGCTTGCTAAAAATCCAATTTCAAATCCATAGGCATTTATATGGAGTTGGTTGAAAGCTTTCCTATAAATTTTAACTCATGGTTGGTCAGATTTGCCCATTCAACCAAAAGAGCATTTGATTTGCTTAATTAATTCCAAATTAATTTAAAGGGTTGATGGTCAGAGCTCTGTACAGTCCACTAACATTCTTCCACACCATCCTTGACAAACCATGTCTTTATGGATCTTGCTGTGTACACAGGAGCACTTACATGCTTCAAAAGGTTTGGTATAGGCATCTCTCTACCAGTTGTAAGAATGTTATAATTCAGGTTTATAGAAATAGTAAATAGGTTTAAGCTAACAATAAGCTGATCAGCTTTAATGTAATCAGTGATATTATTATTTTAGGTTGAAGCCCACGTACATGTCTGCCTGTCTTTCTGTACGGCAGAACTCTCTGCTCGACTTATTAATATAAAGAAATAAGATAAGTATCTCACGTCTTGTTTGTGAGTATCTCACACCTTGTGTTGACAAAACTTGGCTGGACAGACAGACAGACAGACAGTCAGACAGACAGACAGAAACACAGACCTAAATTTTTTTCTGAAAACTGGTTTTGGGTCCTCCCATGTATGAAACTTAAAGATATCATTGATCGAGCGAGTTCTGACCAATGTACAGACAAAACCTTTCTTTTATTTACATACTGTAGATGTCCTGGAACATATACTTTTTGTGTCTTAGTATGCTAAGTTAGAAGCATATGTAGGTTAAAAGGTTGTTTTGAAATGCTCTTCAAATTTCTTTTCTTTTTGTGTGGTTGTATTGTTTTTGCTGTTAAATTAATATGATGTCAGGAAATCTGAAATATTGTACTTGCATAATGCTATACCAGAATAGATATGGACGTCCTAAAACATGGTATATTTGGGGTACTATAATAAGACTTTTAACACTATGCAGTCTTGCAAACATACAGTCAAAATTATATTTATGTGGTATTTGTAGTTTTAATCAACTGCTAAGAGCCAAGATTGATTGTCTTGTATATTTACTAAGGTCATTTTACTATTTTACTTTCATTGTGATCATTTAATGATACTGGTGTTTGGATGTTTTACAGAGGAATTAGAAGAGGTTAACAATAGTACCATCTGTGTGACCAGGAGAAAAAAGTCCACCAGTACAGTACGTGCTGATGTCACTCGCAGAGGACACATTCAGATTGGAGTGCCGCTGAACTTCCGTCCAGTCTCCTCCATAATTGATGTTGACATCTTGCCTGAATGCCACAGAAGAGTTCGTCTGTACCACCAGGGCTCAGACAGACCTCTGGGTTTCTACATCCGTGATGGAATCACATTTAATATAACTTCACGTGGACTTGAAAAAGTTCCAGGAATCTTTATCTCAAGAATGGTTCCTGGTGGATTGGCTGAGAGCTGTGGCCTTTTGGCCGTTAATGACCAGATCCTTGAGGTCAATGGTATTGACGTGTTAGGCAAGACACTGGATCAAGTTACAGACATGATGATTGCTAATAGCCACAACCTAATTATCACTGTAAGACCAGCAAACCAGAGCAAAAACACAAGAAATCCCATCGTCTCCCCGAACCCAGAACCCCAGCTTGATGGCGAGGGCTCTGTAAGCTACCCAGGACTTCCTATGATTATGGGGTCCTATTTTTGGAGGCGTAACGACTCTGTGAGTGATGATGATTCTGACATGGTTGTGGAGAAATCTTTAAAACCCTCATCCAAGGGCTCTAGGACTAAAATGGCCTCAATATCTTCTCAAACGGGCTTTCAGAGTCACCAGAGAAATCGCCAACCCTACTCGCAAGAATTGTGCTACTCACAGCCTTGCCTCAATTACACAGCTTATCCTGGTTCCAGTGTTCCACTACACAAAGATATGAGGTCAAAGCAACATTACAGGAGCAACCCGGCATTCAGACAGAAAGCATCTAGCACCTTTGACATCTTGAGCACATTGAGTCCAGATGTGAGACAGCGCCTTATGATACCTCAAATGGCCATGGAGGATGATGGAACTGTTATTACTTTATAAACTAATGTTGTTTAAATCTGTACTGCATAAGCAATTTTTTGTGAAATAAAAAAAACACTAGTTTCTATGCAATATTTACGTAACAATAAGAATCACATTAACTTTAGGCATCTATTTTAATTGTAATATTATACTGTAGTATGATCATAAACGGAAATATATCTTTTTTTCAATTATTCTCAATAAATACTGTATCTCTTATACTAGCCAGACGAAACACTTTCTCATGAGGACTGTCCTGATGCTTGTGTGTGTGCAAGTGCCTGCTTGTATGCATGTGTGTTTGTAAAAATATTATAGGTCATGTGTCTTAGGCATTGGAATTTAACCAACTGTACTGAGCAGACCATTCTAGTGAAACTGCTCTAGGTATAGGGGACAGTAGAAATTAGTTAGGCCTTTAATCCGTAGCCAGGGCAAACAGGGTTTTTCTGCCTGATTTAGCAACTATGATTGCTGTCTGACCAACAAAACAAGCAAACAAGCAATAATAATAATAATAATAATAATAATAATAATAATGCTGTCCTTATAGTTCGGTTGACCTTTCTAGTCACCCAAGGTCACTATATAAAATTCGTACAAGAAATAAATATATAAAATAAAGTAGTAAATTACAGTAAAAGAATATTACATAATATAATTGACAGAGTTATCACCTAATAACAGATAAAGTTATATAAGAATTTGAGTGCAGCCGTTAATCATCCGGGCTAGGCATTTCTGAATAAACAGGTGTTAAGACATGATTTGGATGCGGTTGGAGAATCTATATTAGGGATGCTTTCTTTAAGAGCATTCCTGAGATGAGGAGTGGTGCAGCTAAAGGCTCTAGAGCCCATGGTGGTCAGGCGGGCAGGGGATGTAAAGATGATCCTTGATAAGGAAGAGCAAAGAGGGAAAGTTGGGTAGTAAAATTGTAAGAGCTCTGATAGTTAAGGAGGAGCAAGATTATAAAGTGCTTAAAAGTGAAGAAGAGAATTTTAAGCAGTATTTGATAGGGAGACAGAGGAATTATTGAAGGGTGGGGGTAATATGATGCATAATGGGCATTAGGGTTATGATACGAGCAAGAGAATACCTGATAAGTTGATGTTTATGGAGGACCCTATGTGCTAGACCAGTAAAAAGTGAATTCAATAATCAATTCAGGAGGTGACAAATGCATATGCGAGGGTGGCAGCAATTTGTGGGGTGAGGAATGGGTGGAGACAAGAAATGTTACATAGCTGGAGATAACATGATCTGCAAATACTGTTACTATGGAGATTTCGACTCTATGAGTATGTGGCAATGTGGGTGATGGGGTTGTCTCATTGGCTCACAAGCATTATGTGCTGTCCGTTTTGGCGTTGGGTAATGTTAACCGGTGTTTGTGTATTGTGTAGCCGTGGAGCTTTCTTCACGCATGTGCTCTCCTGCCTGGTATTTTGCTGCGCGCTGTGAGTAACGGTACAGTTTGCGTAGCACAACGATTTACCTTGGTAAGTGCGTTTCATTTCTTTCTGGTTCATGGACGAGATGCATTTTAGTAATGGTTCTTTTTCTAGTGCGCTATGGGTGTCTGACGTGGTGCCGACGAATCGCTGAAGGCGGAAGTACTAGCTCTCGGCATTGACGACGGACGGCGCTGCTGTTTCTTCTCCTGTTGTCTTCTCTCTTTAGTGGGGGCCCCAAAATTAGTTTTACAGGCATTGCAACACTGCCATTTAGCCGAGGATCAGTCCTCAGTAGTAGGTACGGGGAAGGTCAGATTGTGGGGTCGTGAGTCGTGTCGTATTTCAGGTGGGGTGTTAAAGCTTGTACTTGCCGTATGCTCTCCACAGTATGCAGAGGGGACTGTTTTGTTTGAGCCTCCGGTATACGGGTTGCCAGCAGGACTGCTGGCTTCGCCTGTGCTCGTTAGACTTGCCCATGATACAGTCTATTTGTCTATGCTCAATGCAGGGACCGTAGATGTAATGCTGTACGCTGGAACGATGTTAGGTAAGTCATATATCAGCCAGCTTCCAGAAGCCAACGTTATTAGAGAAGGCTGCAGTTTGTTGCCCCTAGTACTTGTCCGGTAAAAGGGCAGGAGTCCGAGCATGTGTGTTGACCTATTTAGGGTGGCACTGGGGACTCATTGTGGCACCAGTTCATTGGTGTCTGGGGCAGATGCTGCAGTCGAGTTTCCTTTAGGTCCTGGACTATCAGGGCAGGGTGCCGTAAGTCAATTACCCAGGATCGATCCTGGTTCTCTAGGCGTTGAGGCTGTTGATGCTTTGTCCAATTTCAGATCTGTACTGCGGACGATTCAAGAGCTGTGGGTAGATTGTGGCAATGTGGGTGATGGGGTTGTCTCATTGGCTCACAAGTAGGTGATTTGTCACCCACGATAGCCTATCAGAATGGTTCTTGATGGTATTTAAGGCTGGATTTATCTTACCTGGTATACGTCACGACCAGGACCGCCCTTACGGGGTGTGCATGGACAAAAGGTATGTGTTTTATTTGTAGCTATGTGGCTAATGGAGAGGTGGGCATGCACATTAAAAGGCCGATATTTATCTTTTCCCTTAGTGCGCAGAATGGCCGATTGGTATCCGGTTGAGTCAGACTGTCCACTTGTCGTCAGGTTGGTATACGCTCATTATGTGCTGTGCGTTTTGTGGTTGGGTAATGTTAACCGGTGTTTGTGTATGGTGTAGCCGTGGAGCTTTCTTCGCGCATGTGCTCTCCTGCCTGGTATTTTGCTGCGCGCTGTGAGTAACGGTACAGTTTGCGTAGCACAACGATTCACCTTGGTAAGTGCGTTTCGTTTCTTTCTGGTTCATGGACGAGATGCATTTTAGTAATGGTTCTTTTTCTAGTGCGCTATGGGTGTCTGATGTGGTGCCGACGAATCGCTGAAGGCGGAAGTACTAGCTCTCGGCATTGACGACGGACGGCGCTGCTGTTTCTTCTCTTGTTGTCTTCTCTGGTTCTTCTCCTGTTGTTTTTCTCCGGTTCTTCTCCTGTTGTCTTCTCCGGTTCTTCTCCTGTTGTCTTCTCTGTTTCTTCTCCTGTTGTCTTCTCTGTTTCTTCTCCTGTTGTCTTCTCTGGTTCTTCTCTTGTTGTCTTCTCTGGTTCTTCTCTTGTTGTCTTCTCTGGTTCTTCTTCTGTTTTTCCTGCTGTGTCTCCTTTTGTTTTTTTTAGTTTATTTCCTCTGCTAACTGTATAAGCCAGTCAGATTTGCCTTGCTACTATTCAAAGGC
>JAOVVA010000048.1:30000949-30012671 GCA_028565275.1 Leiocassis micropogon
ATCGGGTGCCACGGTTTCGTCCCACTTTAGATGTGTTTGGCTTCCCATAGAAGTGAATGTGTATTGCGTGGTTACGTGACGTGCAACGTCACGTGATCTCAATCGCGATTAAGACGATAGACCAAAATCTCTATCGGTTGATAAATTTCTACCGGTTAATTGTGTCTACCGGGATATCGCCCACCCCTATCTCTCCTAACCATTGATATTGAGATGTATCTGCTACTTACGCTCTGTAAATCCTTCATAACGGCTCTAGTCTGAGGTGCTGTTTGTTAATTGTTAATTTCTGAGGCTGGTAACGCTAAATAAACGTCTCCTCTTCAGCAGAGGTAAGTTTTGGTCTTGCTTTCCGGGGATGGTCTTCATGAGAGCCAGTTTCATCATGGTGCTTGATGGATTATGCAAATGCCAAGTGGAACCTCTGGAAATACGAATTAAATCCTTTTTTACGGAGGCGAGTTCTTGAAGCGAAAATTCATATCACGAAATGCATTTTCCCATAAGAAATATTACTAATGTTACCAATTCTCAACACTATAATAATCTTTTTGCATATAAGAACAATCAAAACATTTAGAAAAGACATGTAAATTAAGTAAAATATGAAATAAATAGACATTAAACACAATTAAAAATGAAACTGAAAGTCTCTCCCTTTTCTTCTTGTTATCATTCTTGCTAACATTTTTGGCACCCATGGTGCTATGTCTTCAATAAATCTTGCACAAAATATGTAAAATTGCTTTGCTTGTCTTTCCACTGACAAACAAGTTTTGAACGTATTTGCAACTTAACCAGCTTTGGGCTCGGTTTGTTTAATCATTTGCTGAAAATGCTTCATATGCTGAGGCAAACTTGCAAAATTTCAGTACTTAAGGCGAAAATTAGTGAGGGTACATAATCACCTAGAGCCGTATGTGTTATTACAAAGTTTTAAAATCTCCAGTATTGTTCTAGAATGTAGAAAATAATTTTGACTGGCATGCAAGCTCTCATACACACACACACACAATGTTGTGAAAAAGTATTGGCCCACTCCGGGTCTTTTAATTTTTTTGCGTCTTTGTCACGCTTAAATGATTCAGATTAGGGCTGTAGCTATCGAATATTTTAGTAATCGAGTATTCTGCCAAAAAAAGTAATCGATTAATCGAGTAATCGGATAAAATGTGCTTTTGATTAATTAAACAGCAATGTAAAATATATAAGAGAAACAAATATATATATATATTTTTTTAGAAAAATCTACTTTTATTTTTTACATGCATACAGCATTTTACCAAAAATAAACATTGTCATTATTCACAATATAAGGAATACACGTTAAAGGAATTTAAAGTTGCCTGAGATGAACTAAGTGCATTACAGTGCCATACATTCATATTTTAAAGCCTTTTCTCAGATGCCAAAAATAAAAAAAAGGTATTTCAAATGACTTTAAGTATCAAACAATCTGAGTCAAACATTAAAATAAATAATTATACAAAAACACTAAGTTGTGCAACTTAAGTTTCAGAACTAAAAGTTTCTAAATTTACAGCTCATGCATAACGTATAAGTCTTTACTGGCAATTTCTGTCGTTTTCTCTTGCTGGTTTCGTCATCTCTTCGCTCGCTGATAATTTTATTGCTCCTTTCCATTTTGCATCCCGCAACAGAACGCTCCATCAAATCAATACACCGCTAACTGTTTGCGTCTCCTTCCGCTTTTTGGGTGACGTAAGCGCTTCTTCTTTGTTGGTGTTTACTGGGGCGCTGTGTCAAAAGCGCGCAGTCAACAAATAATTGCGCAAACACATAACACAAGCTTTAAAAATTTATTAAAAGAAGCTTTGAGGCAGAAGATTTTGCCTCAATCATTTTTTTGTAATCGAATTACTCAAGGAATCGTTTCAGCCCTAATTCAGGTCATCAAACAAATAGTAAATAGAAAATGCAGTTTTTAAATGATGATTTCATTTAGTAATTGAAAAAAGCTGTCCAGGCCTACCAGGCCCTGTGTAAAAAAAATAAATAAAATTGATGTTGAAAGAGTTCAATTTCACTTGCCACACTCAGGCCTGATTACTGCCAGACCTGTTGAATCAAGAAATCCCTTAAATAGAAGGTGCCTGACAAAGTGAAGTACTAGAAGTTCTAGAAAATCACAACACGATTTAAAGAAACTCATCAACAGATGACAAACAAAGTCATATATCAGTCTGGAAAGTGTTACAAAGCCATTACTAAGGCTTTTGGTCTCCAGCAAACCATGGTGAGGGCCATTATCCACAAATGGAGAGAACTTGGAAAAGTGATGCATTTTCCTAGGATGGGCTGGCATGCCAAAATTACTCCAAGAGAACAACGACTTCATGATTCAACAATATGAAAAAGACTGGGCAAAATATTCTGGCCATATATTCTATGGAACGGTGATACAAAAGTTGAAATTTTAAAAGGTGTGTGTCCTGTTACATATGGCATAAAAATAACAATATTTCAAGAAATACTGAAAAAGAACATCAGACCAACAGTCAAACATGGTGGTGGTAGTGTGATGGTCTATGGCTGCTTTGCAGCTTTAGGACCTGGACGACTTTCCATATTCAGTAAAACCATGAATTCTACGCTCTACCAGAAAATCCTGAAGGAGAATGTTCAGAGAAAGTCGGGACTTAATTCAGATTAAGATGATCTTAAACAGGCTGTTCCTGCTTGAAAACTCTCCAATGTGACTGAATTGAAACAATTTTAGAGTGGGCCAAAATTCCTCCACAGTGATGTGAGTAACTCATTGGCAGTTAATCGCAAAAGCTTGCAGTTGTTGCTGCCAAGGGTGGTATAACCAGTTATTAGGTTTATGGGGCAATTACTTTTTTTAAATACGGTCAGGCAGGTTTAGACAGCTTTTTTTGCCTTAATAAATGAAATCATAATTTAAAAAATTGCATTTTGTATTTACTCTGGTTATCTTAGTGTAATATTAAAATTTGTTTGATGATCTGAATCATTTAAGTGTGGCAAACATGCAAACAAAGAGGGAAGAAATCACATTTTAACAAAATACTTTTTCACGGCACTATATATAAAATATGTACATGGTAACGATTGTAATTATTGTTCATTCTGTATCCTGTAGGGCCAACAAACAAGAATATGTATCAAGTACCAGTCCACGATTTGACAAAACTCAGAAGATCACGAAAAAGAGTGAAGAGTATTCTGTGTGACATCGCCTTGCAGAATTGTCAGGACTTGATAGAGGTAAGTGTTGATTGGAAAAGTCAAGTCTACTTGAGATCAAACTGTCCTCTGGGGCTTTAGTCTTACATACTCATTATAAACAGGAATACAGACCTTTTGATGCTGGCGAGGCAAGTTTCAACAATACCGAGTGGAGTGATTTCACCGATGGTCATGTTGGCAGGAGGAGAAAAAAGGTAAGCATGCATCCATGTCCACCGTCCAGTTCAACACGCTCAGATAACTGATGAACATATTATATACATATTGATATACTTGTATCAAGATTCAGGAGTTTTATTGTCATATGTACTAGTGCAATGAAATTCTTACTTTGTTTACTCCTCTCGAGAATGATCGATAGAAGGGAGGAACATGCATAATTTACAATACAAAATATGTTAAAAATATAGAATATACAGTGTAATAAAAATGTAAGTAATAGTAGCTTTTAATGTTGTAGCTATCGAATATTTTAGTAATCGAGTATTCTACCAAAAAAATTTAATCGATTAATCGAGTAATCGGATAAAATGCACTTTTGTTTAATCAAACAGCAGTGTAAAATATATAAGAGAAACAAAGATTAATTGCTTTTCTTTTTAAAAAAGAAAAAAATCTACTTTTATTTTTTAAATGCATACAGCATTTTATCAAAAATAAACATTGTCATTATTCACAATAAAAGGAATAGCTTAAAGTTGACTGACATGAATTAAGTGCATTACAGTGCCATACATTCTAATTTTAAAGCCTTTTCTCAGATGCAAAAACTCAAAAAAGTATTTCAAATGACATTAAAGTATCAAAAAAACTAAGGCACACATTAAAATAAATAATTATACAAAAACAATAAGCTGTGCAACTAAACTTTCAGAACTAAATATTTCTAAATTTACAGCTCAGGCATAACATAAGCCTTTGCTGATGATTTCTGCTGTTTTCTCTTGCTGGTTTCTTCTCTTGGCTCGCTGATATTTTTATCGCTCCGTTCCATTTTGCAGCCCGTAAACAGAACGCTCCCTCAAATCAATACACAGCTGACTGTTTGCGTCTCCTTCCGCTTTGTGGGTGACGTAAGCGCTTCTTCTTCGTCTGTGTTTACTGGCGGCTTGCATCCGGAAGCGCGCTGTGTCACGCCAAACAAATAATTGCGCAAAAACATTTAAAATTAATTTAAAATTAATTAAAAGAATGATTTTTTGTAATCGAATTACTCGAGTTACTTGAGGAATCGTTTCAGCTACTAGCTTTACAAAAAAAAAGTGATGAGAGAGAAAGAAAAATAGAGGGCCTGTATTCTAACTGGAAAAACAACCAACAAGATATATTTTTCAAAGTATAAATGTGCAAAAAAATTATATTCCTTAGCTACTAAGTTATAGATGTTGCTGAATATTTTTAATAAAGCAAACCATAATATTTATTATATTCCAATTTATCATGTATCTCATGATATATTATGGATTAATAAATGCATTAATGAATACTAAACCAAGAAATGCTCATAAATGATTGCAAAATTTGTGCAGAATTTGTCGCCAGGTTCTCAACCCTGGTTTCTGAGGAGTAAATGTCTTTAAACCATACACACTGAAATTACAGTGCCATTAATTAGTGTGTTATCATTGTACTACCTCACTTTAATGGCTAAAATATTACTGTGAAAAGGCATCAGATGGTGGTAGAATAAAACAGTGCAGCTTTGATTGATCATTGCACTGACTAACCTTTACAGCTCTAGTAAATATGTGAGGTGATTGTGTGAGGTGACTAGTTTTTTTCACATAAAATGAAATGTAATGAATGATGTATTACATTAAAAGCTGAATGAGCGAGTGGCTTTCAGTTCTGGACAATCTTCATCAGAACATCTCAAGAAGATTGTCAAATGAAAATGTCAGTGTTAACTACTTAAATGCTTCAGTGGTACGTCATTTTAACACGGAAATTACTGTTGTTTTTTTCCCCCTCTTCTCATTAAGTGGAAATACCGGACGGAAGCGCTGTGCTGCAGCCTGTGTTGGTTTTCCACACGGTCTTTTTACACCTTCAGAAGTCATGCGCTGCGGTGTCACAGGGAGGAACTAGACCTGGCATCCCTTTTGGCCTGCCCAAGCTGCCCTTTTGTCAGCCGCCCAGAAACCATAAATCAGCACCTCAAGTATTTTCACCCCATGCCTCCAAAAGCAACATCTACACCCAGCCTGTCAGTTATTCAGCCACCTAAAACTTTAACCCTTGCATCCTCTTCCAACCTGGTGGATGATAGGTACATGTGTGTGAACTGTGGCTACAGTGACTCTTTACTTTATGTGATGAAGAAACATGTTTTGGTGAACCACTATGCTACGTTATTAAACCGTTACTTTGGGCACAGATTGGAAAGTGTCCAAAACACAGGCGGTCAAAACAAAACTGCCAGAGTTCTGAATTCTAAGTATTACTGCAAGGAGTGTAAACTGCCAGCAGAGACCATAGAACATCTCCTGTATCACATTTTGAGCTCAGACAAGCATAAGGATCTGCACTGGCACATTATGCCATTTATCAGCGAAAAGACTGTCTCTGCCCAAAATGCTGCCCAGACTAACTTGCTAAATCTTGCACCAAATTTGAATCAGGTTAAAAATGTTAGCCTGGTCACAGGATCCAACTTTGAGCAACAAGGTAAACAAATGAAAGGACATTTAATGGCTAAATCTAACGGCACAATGCTCGTGGCGGGGCCGACCAACACGGCAGGTCTACTGTGCTCTGCTGGAGGGAGGCAGGTCTTCCTCTCCTCCCAGACTCCAGCCTTACTACAACAGCAGGCCTCTAGTGGGATCCATCAAGGTTTGTCTACCTTGTCTTCCTCTTCGCTTGTTAAATCTATACAGATGGTGATGCCAAATATGCAGAATGCGTCTAAACAGATTCCCATGACCATGACGGTGCCTAGGCTTTCACAATCTCAATCAGCCCAACCTGTGCTTCTGCCCCCAGGAGTTCAGGTCAGCCTCCCCGGCAAAACTAGTGTACGTCCACCCGTGCTTTTTACTCACAGGCTACAGCTAAACCAGACTGCTCCCAGACATCCCCTCATAGCCTCTCAGTCTGTCCGACTCATTCCTACAGGCAACAAGGTGAATGGCGTCCCAACGTACACTTTGGCTCCCGTACAGGTTGACACGGTACTTAGCCAGCCCAGTGCTAGTCAAGTTGTCAGTCAGACACCAATAGTCATGACGCAAAATGGGCCCCAGTCCTCAGGAACCTCTCCATCAAAGTCGTCAGTACCGCCTGCTAAGCCAGCACCTTCAGGCCAAAAAGAGGTGGCATATAAAAAAAATCGACCAAATAAACTGGCTGTTTTTGCACCGTTTCTAAAGAAACAGAATGACGATACTGTAAAATGCCTACGGTGCAAGGTTTTGTTGACCGAGCAGTGGATCTTTCAGCATTTGTTGCATGGTTTGAAGTGCCTGTTTTGCCCTCTGATGTTCTACTCCTTCAAGCAGATCATGGAGCACTCAAACAAAGAGCACAACTTGAAAATAAAGAAAAACCGAGACTTCATCAAAATAGAGTACAAACTTGACTGCGATGAGGAAGGCAACATTGAGTTTTCCACCTTCAGCTTGAACACAGACGTGCCCAAAGACCTGCTGGATAACCGAGAACTCAACCTCGTGCTGGTCACTAGTGCTCAAGAGAAAATCTACATAAAGATGTACCCAGACTCTGCGAAGGCTGTATACCCACCCACGTTGAAAAACATACCCACAATGTGTCCATTCTGCCAGATGAAGCTACAGAATTTGGAGGACTATGAGCACCATTTAAAAGCCATCCATCACATTGTGCCCACCATCCATGCCATCTTGAAATCCCCTGCCTTCAAGTGCATCTACTGCTTTGGGGTGTATTCTGAAAAGTCTACCCCCAAAACCATTTCTATACATGTGCAGCGATGTCGGTGTGCTCCCAAGAGTGTCAAGGAAGCAGAGAAGCGCCTGAATCCAGACACAACTGGGCATGCCAATGGCGATATGGTGAACTCCATCCAGCAGAGTTTCCAACCACACATCATACTGAATCCAGGAGACAGACAAATCATCAAAGAAAAGTCCAAGAGGGAGTCTACTGCTGAGAAGAACACCAGCAGAGGCATCAAGGCCTGCAAGAATGATATTTGTGCCCCAGTCGAGCTGATACTGGACCCGTCAGGAATGGAGATGCGCTCTTTTGAGGACAGGAAAGAGTTCCTTACAAAGTACTTTCACAATAAGCCCTACCCATCAAAAATGGAGCTGCTAACGCTTGCTGCTCGTCTGTGGTTGAACAAGACAGATGTGCTTCATCACTTCGGTATGAAACGGAGCAGATGCATGAAAACAATCCAGAGGAGGAGAACTGCAGTACTGCTGGGCTTCAACATGACGGAGGTGAATAAAGTGAAACATGACCTTCTTATTCCGGAGGTGGAGCCTGCTGTCTGAAGAAATACTGTATTTATAATACAAGCATGCCTAAGTTAGAATTTGTGTTCTTTTAAATTCAGTTATTTCCATCAGAAATGTTCTGGAGGGCCATATTATATCGTTCGCCCTTCTACAGGACACACTGTCTTAGGATCATAAACAGCTTAGCTCATGATTTACAGCTGCATATGTTAAAGTTAAGGCAGCAGGAAACTGTAATAATTTGCCCCTCTCCCCCTTGGAGTGGGAATTACATCGTTAAGTTAGGTGTTGAAGATGTAATTCTCAGGTTTGTTTAAGGAGGGTGTGTAAATAATGACAGATATGTTCATGATTGGGTACCACTTATGATATTCCTTATGCCAGTTTGTACTTTGGCAACTCCTATGTAAGGATTATTTTTTACATGGCTATTCTGTAAAAGCTACCGAGTGTATGAGCCCTCTGTACATTCTTATGTAAAAGTGCTTTCTGGCGCCTGTAGTATGCATTTCTTGTTCAGTTGCAATGCATTACTTCTATATTAAAGTATATAGGTTTACCATTAGTACTTTTGAGAAGTCCAGTGAACTGATTGACAAAATGGCTATTTTTCATGTTGAGTGTACTAATAGCGAAAAAAATGTTTGCCTTTTAAACCCATGAATATTCTATTAAAAAGACTACTTGGGATGGGCTGTGTTCTATTTTGAATCCATTATCAAATGGAGAGTGTCTTTAAAGAGAGAGAGAGAGAGAGAGAGAGAGCGGTATGAACCAATGAGAGAAACAGCTGTAGTGTATGGTGATTAATGCTGTTCAAGAGTATATTCTTAATTCTTAATTACATAAATATATATTTTTTATTTTATATGAAACCCTAATATTTCTCTAGGAAAGAAGTGGATTGTTTTTGGTATATGTGTGTGCAATAAGTCATGACATGGTCAGTCTGCTTAATCTATGACAGACTTTTCTTTCTTTTTTTAATTACGGAAGTTAATTTTACCAAACAAGCTTTATAAATAAATATGGTTAGGGAGATGCTAGGTGCAGTAAAGTCTAAGTGGTAAGCTGGCTAAAATCTTCACGAACACAGAGGTCAATGTTGCTTGGTAGCTGCTTGAAAGCTGCACACCCGAAGAGACGGATATATACTGCCATATGTTAGGGCTTAAATTAACAACAACAAAAAAAAACGTTTTGTGTTGGAGCACTGTAGGTTCAGCTTGTATGACTGGAGTCTAGGAGGAATAACTGTCCAGATCCGATACAGTACAAAGTAAAAACTGAGGCTATCGTGACCCATTTACTTCAATACAAATGAACATGCATATATGAATACATCTGAATACTGATGAGTGAAGGCTGAGCTTGTTTACCCCTCACACACAGCGCAATTATTTACTTGTTTATGTCCCACGTTGGTGTTTGGTTTAGCTATAATCCATACAGAAATCTTGCCAAAAATCTTATTCATGTGGACTTTGTGTTCTTTTGTTGATTATCACTGAAATTCAGGATACAAAGGTTAAACATACAAGTCTATAGATGTTGATGTATGTTGGATCAATGCTGTACTTCCCTGTTGATGTAAAATGTTAGTGTGCAGTGTTGTTCATCAGGAGAACCAAACAAGTCGTGCCATTGCCACTTTGACAGTTAACACAAATTTAACTTTTATTCCTCACAGCACAATCCTATAAAAGTGGTAGTAATGTGGGTTTAATTAGGCATTTTGTCACAGGAGTAATGCATACTCGTGTTTTTCATTGTGGTCGAGGACTACATGCTTCATTGGTACAATTATTTCATTTAAATTTTTTTTTATTAATAATATTTTTTGGATCATTCACAACTACTCCAGTCTCAGAGTTGCTTCTTGCATCAATACAGTTGATGGCTAAGACTGCTCCAGAGCTGAACCTGTGTCTGTGTAGTGTGCCCTGTGTAGATCTCCACACTGTCCTGTGTTTATTGTAACTAATTTTGTACACTTACACTATGTTAACACGATGTAGTTCTGTGTACAGAGCACTTACTGTCTTGTGTGTTGCCCTTCAGTCATGGGGGCTTTTATATTTCATCTGACAGTGTGTCTGTTATATGATGAGGATGACAATAAAAGTGGACATGAACTCTTCAAAGAAAGGAAATTGAAATTCTGTCTTATAATCCTTAAATTTGACTTCAGTAAAGAAATGAAAAGTGAACGACATGTTAATGTCTAAAGCTTATACACTGCCTGGCCAAAAACAAAAAAAAAGTAGGCCTTTTTTTGTACCACCTTTAGCACTAATTACAACATTGCATACTTTATGGCGTTGTTTCAACGACTATTTGAAATGTCTTGAAATGTTTATTTTTGTCCAGAATTGCATTAGTTTTTGGTCAAGCCAAGAGTCAAACCACTCATCCACACATCTGCCTCCATCTAATCCTATCCTCTGCATCCTCTTCTCTCAAACTAACTAACTTCCTGGTTCCTCTCACTACATCCATAAATCTCCTCTTTTGGTCTTTTTCTAAACCTCCTTCCTGGCAGCTCCAACCTCAGCATCCTCCTACCGATATATTTACAATCTCTCCCCTGAACATGTTCATCTCAATCTGGCATCTCTGACTTTATCTCCAAAACATCTAACATGGGTCGTCCCTCTGATGGACTCATTCTTAACCCTATCCATCCATGTCACTCCCAAAGAGAAACTCAACATCTTCAGCTCTGGTACCTCCGGCTCTGCCTCCTGTCTTTACTTCAGTGCCACTGTCTCTAAGCCATAGAGCATTGCTGGTCTTGAACACCTTTCCTTTCATTCTTGCTGATACTCTTATCAAACACACCCGACACTTTTCTCCACCCGTTCCAACCTGCCTGCACACGTCTTCACCACCTTTCCACACTCTCCGTTGCTCTGGACCACTGACTCTAAGTACTTAAAGTCCTGCTGTCTTCTTTACCTTTGCTCCCTGTAGCCTCACTGTTCCATTTGGGTCCTTCACACATGTATTCTGTCTTGCTGCGGTTAACCTTCATTCCTCCGCTTTCCAGAGCATACCTCCACCTCTCTAGTTGATCCTGATGAATTGTCCTGTAATAGCATTGTGCCATCAGGGAAGAAAAAAAATCATTGATGCGAAAAACCCGATCATTCAGTACATTCAGGTAAACAGTTGACTTTGTTTTACTGCCACATGACACACATCGCTCTGGAATATGGTCATTCTAGACTAGTGGTCTTTTCCATTGCATCTTTATCCTCACTTTTTTCCTGATCTTTGTGGTTATCTTAAGATCACACAGCGGTTTAGTTTGAATCCTGTGAGTTCTTGTTGCATTTTGCATGTGGAAAAATGATGATGATGATTATTAGTAATAGTATACTGAAACCCCAAACTGATAGAATGAATAAACCTTAGTTATATAATGCTTATTTTGTCACCCAGGCTCAAAGAAATAATACCTGCTAAATGATGCCTAAAAACAACAAAAAAGTGAGGCGTTATCATGCAATGTACATAAATACACACATATTAATTCACTCACTTGCTCCCATCGATCCATTCGAAATTTACAAGACAAGACTGAGAACACAAAAACAACACAGCAACAAACCAATAATATTAAAGAAAATATACATCAGGAATAACACCCAAAGCACCAGAGGCATTAAAAAAGCAGGGATTTAGAAATGTGTGTATATAATTTTCTAGACATTCATCTTATCATGGAGTTTGAACGTTCTTCCTGTGCTTGGTGGGTTTCCTCTGGGTGCTCTGGTTTCCTCCCAGAGTCCAAAGACATGCAGATTAGAGATTAGGTCAATTGATGTTACAAAATTGCCCATAGTGTGTGAATGCGTGTGTGCGCCCTGTGATGTATTGGCACCCCCCCATGTGATAGGCTCCAGGCCCCCCTGCGACCCTGTATATAAGATAAAGCGGTACAGACAATGAGTGAGTGGGTGAGTGTATTCATCTTGTCTATACATTTTAAAGGCTGGAAGTATTAGACAAAGTTACACATATACAAGGTGAAGAAGGGATTT
>JAOVVA010000048.1:30058528-30072899 GCA_028565275.1 Leiocassis micropogon
ATGTCACTGGACAGTAGCCTGATAAGTATGTTTTTTTTGTTTTTACTCTAAAATAATACTAATATGAGATTTGTTCATCCATAAGCTTTCTCTGAAGGATGGAAAGCAGAATAAAGCCTGATACATTAACTGTGCTGCAGCTCTGCATGATGACAGTGATGACTTTAAGCCTTAAACAAATACAGATGTCTCTCATCTCCACCTGATTGAAGGACATGTAGGACACTGTGCACTGTCCGATTTTATAAGAGATTTCCTGTCTCTATGTTCGCTGTTAGCTTTGTGAGTGATAATAAAGCACATAGCAGGCTACCAGGCTAACAGATTCATTTCAGCTTATAAAATGAAAACCTCAGGAATTACAGTATAACATCATTACACACACACACACTAAAATAAACACACTGAGTTTTTATTTCCCATGCCATCTAATTGATCTGTACTGTCACTGTACCGTTGTTGCTTCCTGTATATGAGCTTTGGCGTTCTTACAGACGCTTCAGAGAATTCAGTTCCCCTGTTTCCCGAGCGCGGAGCGCGGAGCAGTTCCTCAGAGCAACCGTCAATCTGGCGGCAGGTCAGTTTTTTTGGGGGGGGCGCGGCTTTTAGACACTTAGCGGTAACAGAGCGTCCGCGAGCCCTTTCACAACACCAGCAACTTCTCTTTTAATATCATACATTTTAATTCATATGTAACAAAACAAACCAATAACATAATAATAATAATAATCATCATCATCATTTTTAGTCAGATTATTGAGCAGCTCTATGTGAACTGAGCTGAAATTATTATTTATGCTCACAGATGATGAGATTATTGACAGATGAGTCAATAATGAACAAACTTGCTTCCATCAGTTCACACTGAGCTGCTCTAAAAATGAATAATATTAACAGTACAATTTTAAAGGTAATTGCAAATAAAAATCAAAATATCTCTTCATACAATAAAACCAGAAAGGCCTTACGTTGTTAACAGTCTTCATCAATGCAGCTTAATTGTAAACCTTTTTTTCCCTCATTGCAATTCTTGTTTGCTGCTTACTGTACTAGTGAACTTATGTGACCTGGCTGCTGTATAACGATACAATTTCTCTTTGGGATTAATAAAGTACTCATCAATCTATCATTATAAAATGCTCATTTAAAATTCCTAAATGAATAAACCGCAGGTGGCGCAGTGGCAGAGTGGTTCGTACTGTCGCCTCACACCTCCAGGGCCTGTGTGCATGGAGTGCAATCCTCTCACAGTACAGACAGGCAAATTAGACCAATTGGCGTTCGTAAATTTCTCTTAGTGCGTGTGCCCTGCAATGGATTGGATGGAATGGTATAGATGATGAGAGAGTGAGTAAACCCACACATATGCATTTGCTCTGAGCTAAACAAGTTGTTGTTGGTCTTTCGGCTGCTCCCGGCAAGGGGTCGCCACAGCGGAATATCCAGTCCGCACTACAACTTGGCACTGGTTTTACACCGGATGCCCTTTTTGACGCAACCCTCCCATTTCATCTGGGCTTGGGACCGGCACTGCATCCAGTGGCTGGGGTTTGGGCGCTGGCTGGGAATCGAACCCGGGCCTTCCGAATGGCAGGCGAAACACCTACCACTGAGTAAACACAGGTAAAAAAAATCTGTCTGTATATACACAACATTAAAGGCAAACTGTAGTGCACAAAACTTAAATCGAGTTGGGACAAGTTTAATGTATAATAAAATGCTCATTTTGCTTCAAACAGATCGCTCAATTGCATCTTAAATTCTAAACAAAAAAATTAAAATTATTTTAAATAATCATTAGTCCATACAGAAATAACTAAGAAATCTCAGCACAACAGCAAAGGACCATGTGATGACATAACCTGAAAGGCTGCTTATCAACAAAGAAGCCTCTACTCAAAAATCACCATCAAAAATCCAGGCTACGGTTTGCCACTGCAAATGGCGACAAATATATTACTTTCTGGAGAGGAAAGGAAATCTGGTCTGATGAAACAAACAAAAATGTTTGGCCATAATGGAATCAAGAGTCTTGCAAGCTGAAGAACACTATCCTAACTGTGATGCATGGGGGTGGCAGCATGCCGTTATGGGGTGCTTTGCTCCATGAGGGACTGGTGCACTTCACAAAAAAGTGGCAACATCTCAAGACATTCTGTCACGAGGAAATTAAAGCCTGGTCGCAAATGTGTCTTTCAAATGGGACAACCCGATCATTTTGATTCATATATATTTTCTCATATTTCATGCACATTTCCATAATTTTCTTTTGATTCTGCTTTGCGACAATGAACATTGTTACAAACGCTATACAGATTAAATTGAAAAACCTGCCCTGACCTCAATATGATATAAAATTTGGGGGCAGAGCTGAGAAAGTGTGTGTGAGACCAAGGAGGCCTACAAATCTGATTTAAATTTTACCAGCTCTGTCACGAGGAATGGGCTAAAATTCCAGCACCTCATTGCAAGGAGCTTGTGGGAGGCTACCCGAAACATTTTTACTCAAGTTAAACAATTTAATGGCAATATTACAAAATAACTCAATGTAAGTAAACTTCTGACGAATGTAATGAAAGAATAAAAGCAGGAATAAATCTTGCTCTCTACTATTGTTCTGACTTTTCACTTTCTTAAAATAAAATAGTGATCCTTCCTGACCTAAGACAGAAGATTGTGAAATCTATCTGAAGTTTATTGTATTTTCTTCTAATAATGCCACAGAGTGAATTATATCATTTACCACATTTCTAATAGATGTAAATCAATTGTATTCATGTAAATGAGAAAAAAAAAATGTTATTTTAAGATCTCCAATACCTGGAGTTACCAGGTATTGATCAGGTTTTTTAAAGCAGGGAAAAAACACTAAACCATGGTAACAACAATAATCTGATTAATGAAACAGGCAGTGAAGAATGTGCAGTAATAATTTGCAGCAACTTATAGTCAATAAATTACGGGTAAAATGCATAAATAAAACTCTTTATAATACCAAACAATAAATGATCATGATGGTGATCTGGGTTAAAATTAGCAGACATGCAGCAATACGCACCACACAGATTGCAGCTAGAACAGATTTATAGCCATTATTATTTATGCAAACTTTGCACAAAATAACTACCAAAACTTTTTAAAATATTTTTTTATTTAAAAAAAAAAACAACCAAATCTCAGTTTAGTTGAGAACACTTGAAGAAAAATGGGAGAAATTGTAACATAAAATGTAGTGACCTTTGATTACTGAAACAGGATATTTGCAAGTGCCCGCAAATGTACTCATGTTTTTCCACATCATACGGATTCCTCAACATTTCAAGATTTACTATTTACCATTTGCACAAATCTTGAAAGTCTAAAATCTTGCATTGTCCAACATGGACAAATATTTACAAAAATAAATTATAATAAAAAATAACTGGTTCCATCCGAAGTCTCCATACTAAACCTAATCTTACTTGAGAAATCTTTCACTGTTTAATCCAACTCTTTTTTGAAGTAGTGACCAATATTAAATATAAAACATGTTGTGCAGCACATGTTTATTTCCAAAAGACCCAGATAAATTCCATCCCTGTCATCATGTATTTCTCCCAAGCTCCTCGGTCCTGGTGCTGCCGGCCTGCTTACTGGGAGTGATGGGAACTGGTTGAGTACAGGGTGTAGTCTGCAGCTCGAGCTCTGGCTGCCAGCTTCTTTCGTAGCTCTCTGACCTCATGCAGCAACTCCCTCTCCTCTTGATCCAGCCTACCTCGACCACGTTCTAGAGAAACTGCACAGCAAACACATCATGAGTGATATTGGTTTGAGATGACCGCTAAAAAGGTTTGCTGTTTCTCTAGAAACAGTTTAAAAGAAACCACATCTTGTCAGAACACAAAAATAAATCAATCATTTTTTTTCACATTATTTGCAGTTACTGGACCAATGATTCACATGTTCATAATGAAGCTTTTGAGATTTACTTACAGCATGTGGAGTTTTCTGAAGGAGACTGGTTATTCAGACAGACAGTGTTGGTATCAGCTTGTGGGCTGCTTGGCTTTTGCACAAGTCCTCGTGTGGAGAAGGGAGAGCAAAGCTTCCATTCCCGCTGCCGATCTATGGAAAAGATTTGATGTCACTTTGACCACCTACAAGAATTCATTACTTCACAAATTAATCTTTAGATGGTCCTTTAAAGGATAGCAAAATAAAGCTTATTGTTGCTATATAGTTTTAAAAAACACTATAACGAAACAATTGCAGCAGGTGGAAAATCACCAGATGTCACTAGTGACTGTAGAAGAAGTTCTACAGTGAGTCCATTAAAAAAATATACAAAATAATAAAATGTCATGCAATATACAGGAAATATCAGGATATCAGCACCACGTCTGCTCTGTGGCTTCTGTGTTTGATTACCACCAGCTCTATCTTCATTTTATGAGTTAAACCACAACCTGAGGTTTATTTTTAGGTGCACTTCTTAAATTAAACCTACTCAAGGACTCCTCTGGACTCCTCCTCAGTGTGCCGTGGTGCTGTGTGAGCTCATCTGAATGCTGGAAGAGGACAGATTTCTGCTGGTCATCTGCAGTAGTTGCTACCTTCCGTTCCTCGTTTAGTGCAGCCCGCTTAGCTACCACATCGTTCCACTAGAACCAAGACCATGTTACAAAGGTCATAAATGCCAAATCCACAAATGAAGGTGAATAAAATGGAGTAACTGACTTACATGCTTGCCCTCCACTTCCATCATCTTCTCAACAAGCTGCTCATCTTTGGTGTGGGTTTCATGGCTGACTTTGGCCAGTTGCTGTCTCTGCTTCTCCTGCTCTTCCTCTGCCATCTTCAATCGCCTGATCACTTCTATCTGCCATTCAGCATCCACATCCTGTTGTCCTGCCTCTGCTAGAGACTCCTCCAGTACCTACACAAGAGGATTGTGCTCATATTATAATATTCCAATATCTAATCAACATGCAAGTATAAAAAGATAATATAATTAAATACTCTTTCAGTGAAAAGGTAAAGGTGATGATTTTAAGCTCTTTCGATCGCTTCGCTCTCTGTGAGTGATGAGCGGTAAGTACCCGTACGGTTTCCTGGCCGAGATCACTGTCTGTCTGAATGAGGTTGTGAAAGGCTGAATCTTCCATCTCAGCTCTTCGTCGCCAAGTGTCCACTTCAGCTCTTACTTCTTTGCTCACAACCGCATGTTCTTTGGCCAATTGCTGGGGAAAATATGCCAAATAAAAACACCTTTATTAGACTGAAAACCATTAAAAGTGAAGACTTCACAAAAGATGAAATTACCATGAATATGGTAAGCTCCAGAATTAATGCACTTCTATTAACTGTTAATAGAATTGTTAAATAATTGTTGTAGACAGAACATACAAGTATGTTATTTTGTTTAGTAAAATAATTTTTTCGCATATAAAAAGGCCAAGCTAGCACTTACGTAATTTTTTATTTTAAAAGACAACTGACATGAAATTTTGACTTGACAGGCAACTGCATTCCTCCAAAATAGCAAAATAGCATGTAGCTTTAAGCTACTGGACTGCAACCAAGACAAGATTCTGTAATACATACTGTATAACATCATAACAAAAACAATACGATTTTTCTGTCTCAATATTGACTTCTGTATAAGTATGATAACTTATTCCATGTGCTTGCTATAACAGAGACTGACCTGCTCAAACAATCTCCTCTGTGCGTCCAGCTCCATTTGTCTTATTTCCATGTCTTGCACGGCAATAGCAGTCTCCTGCTCTCGCATTGCCATCTGAATAAAGCACACACACATACTGTCACACTTAGCACAAGCATAGTAAGGTCACAGAATACAGAAAAATTAAACAAGATAAGTAGGGGACCTTTCTCTGGATCTCATCGTCCAGTCGACTGAGCTCCATCTTGCGCTGATTCTGCTGGTGCTTGAGAAAACGCGTCCTTGCAGCATCAAGCAGCATTCGCTCTTTCACCTTTAACTCGCGTTTCATAGCAGCCAACCTGCACATGGAACAAAATCAGTGTGCATATTACACATGCATATTATACATAATATTTGTTGAGCTTAAACTATTGGTTGATTCTGAACAATTCTGCCAAGACAAATGGAAGCTACTTCTAAAAGAAAGGGGTGCCAAGCTTGCTGTAGCAATTCACAAGCAGACTTGAGGCTGTCCTTGTAACTAAGTGATACTTAGTGACAGTTTATCTGAATACTTAAGTATATATAGAACAGACTTAAGGAGATAAAGGAGAGACCTGATCCTCTGCTCGGTGAGTTTATTTTCTTCCGCTTGCAGGATTCTTCGACGTTGTTCTTCAGCTTGCTGGAGCAGCTCCTGCTGTGTGTACCAGGCTTCATCCTCAGCTTGCTGTCTCACTGCCTCAGCGCGTAGCTCCTGAAGTGCCTGTCTGCTTGTGCCCCCACAGACACATGCACAAATATAATGAAACTGTTACTAACACAGAATTTTTTTTATTAAAGGCAAAAACACTTTTTTTTGTTTTTCTAGTAGATGGTAGATTTTTTTTTTTTAGGGTTTGGAAAGTCAAATCAACACCTGGGAGATGCACGAAACATTAATTCTAGATATTTTTTCAAGATATTTTTTCTTGTGTTTCCAACACAAACAATAAGTTTCATGTTCTTAAACTACTTTTGTTTATTTACCGGCCTGTTATTTTTGTGTGGATCTGAAACAGAACAGCAGAAGTTCCCACCTCTCCCTCAGATATTCCACTTCTTGCTGGCGGATTCGTTCCCGCTCCTTGCACTGGTACTCCACTATGAACGTGGGATATTTGTTGAAGACTGGATACTGACCGGATGTCAGAGGCTCAAAGTCGTTTAGCATGGAGCTTGGGTGCAGGTCCGCTGGGGTCAGCTCCATTAACCGATACGCCTCCTTTAGCATAGCGTTCATGTCTATATTGTTCCGATGATGAAAAAAGTACTGCAAAGAAAAGGAAATACAAGAAAAGAATGGGAGTTGGCTGAATGTCATTTGAGCCGTGTCAAATAGAACAAACTACAGACATTCTAATAATCAACAACAACAAAAAAAAATCAGTCAGTCGGTGCTGGTCCTTTCTGTCACTATCGCATGAACGTTATGAGTAGATGGTAGCGAGATTAGCTAAAACAAAGTGCATTTATAAAATAGTCAGTATTAACTGAAACTAGTGAAACCTAAATTTACTAAGTTCTAAGGTTTATACACAGGTTTATATTATATCAACAACTGTTGACTTGTACAGTTCACACAACCTGTACAACAGTTTGTGTCAACAGTCCAAAAAATGTCACATGACCACAGTTTTGGCAGCCCAGTGTTAGTATTTAACTGACTTTTTTGAGAAAGGTGACTGACTATGCATGTGGCATGATAGGAAGTCTAAAATTCTAACAAGCGATCAGTGATCATGTGGATCCAGATTGTGGATAAAAAGGTCAAACTTGAATGAAAAGCATTGGCAAACAACACAAACAGGCAAACAACAGAATACTACATTACTTGTCTGATTATTTAGAATCATAAATTATTGACAGATTTTTATTTGGTACTTCCAGAACGCTTTTCTGCTGTCCATTTGGTACCACTCAATGGGGCGAAACCAGTGGTTCAAAAAACTCAAATTCAAATTTTATTCGTCACATACACAGTATGATATGAAATGAAATGCTTATACGACTGCTGTTGACCTCAATATTACAAAAGAAGGTTAAAAAAAAAAGGTTTAGTGCAAATAAGAGAATTAAAAAACTTTTACATTTACATAATATACAAGCAATAAGATAATGAAAATAAAATTGTAGAATAAAATTGAAATATAAAAAATTAAAGAATATATAATAAAAATAGAAAAATACATATAGTAAAATTAAATACATTTGAAAAGTAATGTAGTGTAGTGCAGTGTAGAACCATGTCCAGTTATTGGCAAGATAATGTACAAGGTTGCAGTTCAAGTTCACAGTGTGCAAACATATGTGTGTGTCCTAGTAAAATGTTTGCAGTCCTGAAGTGTGTGAGTGTTAAGTCCTATGTGGTGTTGTGATTGAGAGCTCGTATAGCCTGCGGAAAGAAGCTCCTCCTCAGTCTCTCAGTGTTGGTCTTCAGGGAGCGGAAGTGCTTTTCTGACCGCAACAGAGAGAACAGTCCATTGTTCGGATGGACTTTCTTTTTAGCAAATTTTCAAGTTGCTGAAAAGTTGCTGTAATAACAGCGCTTATCCAAACTACACAGCAAGCAGCCTGAGATGAACATCTTCAACAGAATTTACAATTTATTACAAATTTGTCACTGCTGAATCAAATATAGGATTTTTACAGGCCTGTCAATGTGTCAGTCAGGAGACATAAAGTTCACATTTTATTGTATATGCTACACACATTATCATTTGTTTTATTTTACCACAGAGAAAACAACTTTAAATTAATTAAATGAACAACATGATAAAATTGCGAGATGAAAGAGTACCTGAAAGTCATCCCTGGTTGTGCAGAGAAGCAGCGGCGCTCTGCAGCAGGTCACGTAGGCCACCACAGCCATCAGGAGGAATGAAGGATGGTTGGAGAAAACATTATCAAACAGCTTCAGCCATTCGTCTCTGGTCAACACCTCAGAGAACAGGGTTTCCAGCAGGGGCCAAACATACAGCTGAGGCAGGGAAGAAGATTGATGATTACATTTATTCATTGGGCAGAAGCTCTTATTTAGAAGTTCTAGTTTTAGTGATTTGCACTGTTATTTCATATGCATTAACATACAGCTGGTACAGTACAAAGTGAAATGAAACATCATTCCTTCAGGACCAGGGTGCTACATAATATAATAAAGAAATATGTAAGACTATGCATAACTAAATAATACCATAACGCAGGACCACAAAGTGCTCAAACGTGTGCAAATTGTTCAACACATAGACTACTAAAAAACACTTATACTACTAAAAAAAAAAAACGAAATAATTTAGGCACAGTACACCAGTCTGGCAGTACACAGTCCTAATGTAAATGAAAGTGGAAATTACATAATAATAATAATACAATGAGGGCACTGGTGGCTCAATGCTAGGTGTTCCACCTGCCATGCGAAAGGCCCGGGTTCGATTCCCAGCCAGTGCCCAAACCCCAGCCACTGGATGCAGTACTGGTGCCAAGCCTGGATAAAATGGGAGGGTTGCATCAGGAAGGACATCCGGCGTGTGCCAAGCTTGTATGTGTGGACCGGATGGTCCGCTGTGGCGACCACTTGCCGGGAGCAGCCGAAAAGACAAACAATATAATAATGCAAAGAGTGTGCACATAACATCCTAATTAGCAGCGGTAACATAAGTGGTCAAAAATAATAATTTTGAAAAAGTAAAAAACTGCAAACAGAGTGGAGTTGAATGGTGTTCAGTTAAATGTATACAGGTGAAATTGGAAGTTTACACACACTTTCAAACGCATTGAAGCTCATTTTTTAACCACTCAAGCCTACTAACACAGTTGTGGCAAAATGGCTTAAGGACAACAAAGACGAGGTATTGGAGTGGCCTTCTCAAAGCCCTGACCACAATCCAATAGAGCTGAAAATGTGTGTGTGAGAGCAAAAACGCCTACAAACATGACTCACCAGATCTGTCAGGAGGAAAGGGCTAAAGTTCTAGCAACTTATTGTAAGAAGCTTGGGGAAGGCTTAACAAACTATTTTTTCCCCTTCACAAGTTAAACAATATAAAGGCAATATTACTGAATACACACTGAATATATGTAAACTTCTGAGGCGCTGGGAATGTGATGAAAGAAATAAAATCAGAAATAAATCTTCTGGCATTTGACATTCTTAAAACAAATCAGTGATTTACCCAAGAAAGGCAATGTTTACAAGGATTAAATATCAGGCATTGTGAAAAATGAGTTTAAATGTATTAGGTTAAAGTGCATGCAAACTTCTGGTTTCAAATGTGTGTGTGTGCGTGCGTGGTGTGTATATTTTGAGGGCAGAACCTTAGGAATACTGAGGCAGAATCTTAATTCAATCTCAGGTCTACAGATATTTTGATATTATTTTGATTCATAAGGCAATGACTTCAATCTGCTTCTATACAGCACGATATATTTAGATTTGGGACATCAGATGTGACCATTTGTCATGGACAAATGACCTTGGTACACTATTAAATTATTGACAATATTGTTTTAAAAGTTGTTTGTTCTTTTTCAATAATAACAACTGATTTATAATTATTGCATGACGTCATTTGAATAGTTGTTTATACATAAAGACATTGATCCAAATTATTTGATCGTTACACCTCTACCTATAGGGGCACAGCTGAGGCTGAGCACACAAATCCGACACATCCTGTTAATTTCCAATTAAAGTTTTGCCAGTTTTAAAGCAATCATCGTTCCATGTTTACAGTCAAACACCATGTAGTTACTGCAATAGAAACATCTACCTGTTGGCTTACATACCTGGGAAGTGACACCACAATTGACAAAGTGGCGCAGCAGCTCTTTATCATCATGAGCCAATACGTTCTCTACCATACTCAGAATGTTGAGCGGGGGGTTGGGGAAATACTCGAACCAATGCTGGCACCAGTTCACTGAAAATTGTTAAAAAAATAAAATAAAAATAAAAAAGTATTAAAAATAAACTCCTACAGCTGTAGTATGTGTATTATATTGTACTGCTTATACAACACTCTTAGGTGTGTGTACCGATGACCGTCGCGACAACTTCAAAGCAGATCAAAGGATTGTTCTGAAAGAGCTTGACAAAAGGAAACGCCAGCAGCGGGAGATACTCTGCTTCCCCAAAGATGGCTGACCAGTGAGCCAGAGCAGACAGGACCCTGCAGGGGTGTGTATGAAGGAGGTTACAAGATATATTTGCATGCAAATATACAAATATGATTCATTGTTTTGTTTATTCAAATCATCCTCTAATGTCTACATCCTGAAGACATAAAACAAGTCAAACACATACAGTAATTGATAAACTTTCCATGTTATTATTTACTCAGAAAAATACCATTTATTTTTTATTTCATGTTTAATTATTGTACTAATGTAGTTGGACTAAGTTTCGCACACAACTGTATAGCATAAAAAAAGTTATTAATTCATTATTATGACCTCTGTAGTCCTCTCTGTAGTTTATGACTCTTGATGGGGTAGCGCTCTCGCAGACACAGATAAGCAGAGTGCAGGCCTTTATCTGTTAGACTGCTAAATACAGCATGATTTTCAGGAAGTTGCAGCAGAGAACGCCAAATAAACATCCTAAAATAATCACGCACACAAACACATACAAACACACAGATCAGGAAACAGAAAACACAACAAAACAAAAAACTAGCAACACATCAAAGCTCATGAAGACAGTTAGTTCATGTAAAACAATTACCTGTACTTAGCTGGATATTCTCCAAATGATCGGAGTAATGCCTGCAGTCGCTTCTTATTAAGGCCACCCGGCAAGTCATTCTGGATAAACAAAAAAAAGGATTATGATTTATTGAGGATTATATAAAAGATTTGCAAAGTTGTTGAGTAAAAAAACTACGCATTTTCCCCAACATTCTGTCAGTCAGGTCAATAAATTATAGAAAAGAATAAAACAGAGTAGGATAGAATAGAGAAATTCAGAGCAGAACTGAATAGAGGAGAATTAAATAGAAGAGAGTACAACTGAATATAGCAAAACAGTTGAGCAGAATAGACTAGACTAAACTATAATAAAATTGAACAGAATAGAACAGAGCACACCAGGGTACAAGAGGGTAGGGTAGCTTAGGTGGGTAAGGTTCTACAGTAGGTTGTTAGTTTGGGGAGCTGAGGATCCAGGTTTACACCCTGCCATCAGTGGGTTGCCACACCCCATAATACGCAGCCACTTCATGCAGTGCCGGTCCCAAGACCAAATAAAATGGGAGGGTTGTATCAGGAAGGGCATCTGGCGTAAAACCTGTGCCAAAGTTGTATGTGGATCGGATGGTCCGTTGTGGCGACCCCTTGACGGGAGCAGCCAAAAGAAAGTTTAGGGTAGGAGAGAGCAGAGAAGGGCAGAACACAGTAAAGGAAAACAACATAGAATAAAATAGAATAGAGAATAAAATGAAGAGCACCCTCCACAATTATTGGCACCCATGGTTAAAATGTGTTCTTAGGCTTCTAATAATTTTTAATTTTTTAAAATGCATAGAACCCCAATGCAAAAAAATTAAAAATCCAACCTTTAACTGAAGTACAATTATTCAGTGGAAAAAAAAAATCCCACATATAATATATTTTACAAGAAATATATATTTTTTACATGAAATCATGTGTGCCACAATTTTTGGCACTCCAGATATTAATACTTCAGCACTTAATCTCCTCCTATAACATTTCACAAGATTGGAGAATACAGATAGAGGGATCTTTGACCATTCCTCTTTGCACAATCTTTCTACATCATCCAGAGTCCTGGGTCCTCTCTTATGCACTCTCTTCCTCAGTTAGCTTTAAAAAAAAAAACTAGAGTAAAAATTAGAAAAATACTTGAAGTAGATTTATTTTATCACAATCGTTAGGAATGCAAATAATTGTGGAACAGGTGATTTTATAAAAAAAAAAAAAAAGATAATTTGTTTTTGTTATGGATTTTTTGTTTGTATTTCTTTTAATTCAGTGTGAGATTATGCTTCTGCAATAAAAAACTAATTTATTAGAAGCCTCAGAACACATCTTAACCAGGGGTGCCAATAATTGTGGAGGGCACTCCACATCATATCATTTCATATCATAGAATATAACAGAGTAGGGTAAAAGAGAAAGTAGCGTAGACAAGAATAGAGCAGAATAGTAGCATAGTAGGGTAGGGTTAAATAGAGGAAAACAGTATAGATCAGAGTAGAACATAACCTCTTTGTTCTCCAGTGTGGAAACAGCCGGGGGACACGAAGTTTTGATGCAACCTTTGCGAGCAGATGTTTTGGTCAGACGCATTACAGATCCTGCATGGACCTTCATCTTTAAGCAGGAAGTGTCAGCTTTCTTTCCAGCAGTTACCATTTTAACCAAGGATTGAGGAGGCTACACAGACAGATAGTCAGGCAGACAGACAGACAGGCAGACAACTGTAGATTCACTTGAACATGCCTAATAGAGCAGCAGTTATTCATATAGCCAATGACTGCAATATGTTGAATTTTACCAGGTTTTAACCTTCACACAGTTATGATTCTTCTCTACCTTGTTGATTTCTTGAGTGAGAGCCTGCACATTGTACACTCTCAGAGCACCACAGTCCATCACCGCTACAACGTGGCGGCCCTTAGGACAAACAGCAGCCAAGTTTATTGCGTCATCTTGAGAGCCGATTTCAAAGAGCTGCTTGCAGGTATGAATGTTGATAAAGCGCATGAGGCCGTCCTGGCTCAAAACACCCAGGATCTGAAACACAAAGATGCAGGAGAAGGTAATTTAATAAAACAATTATTTAGAAACATGAAACTCAACACAATAAAATACACAATTTTAGAAACAATTGTACAATAAAGAACTACAGAAGGAGGTAGAATACAACACTAAGTATTATAAGAAAAATAACCATTCCCATTTACATGAAAATGTCTTCAGCCTGTTCTGACGCAATATTTAAGCATGAAAACATTGTACCTGGCTGGATCCTCCATCAAAAGTGTCTGGCAGGAAATCAAGGTGCCTCACAGTGCGCACTTCAGGTGGCATCTGCAGTATTCTAAAGAGCTGTTGACCATCCAAACTCCACAAATGAACAAGGTTTGAACGCCCAGCTGCGGCCAGGATCTTTCCATCTCTGCAGATAAAGGCGTATCACATTTAAAATTTATCAGTCTAGAGTTATGTATTACAGTGTTACTCTTTGAACTATGATTGTGCTAATGGAATACACAGCAATGCTGCATAAGTAATGTTGCATCTTAATTTCATCTTTTAGTGCAATGAATAATACTACACTTGGTCTGTGCGACCTCTCACATGACCAGAATATGACCAAATATCTAAATACATGTACATACATGTTGTGAGAGCAGCAGAATAGCAAGAGAGGCTATACCCATTACTCCCAATACCTGATTCAGTGAATGTCCTCCCCTGAATATGGTAGAGTTGTACCCAAGAACTATTGCAGTTATTAAAAAGACATGCCCTGTGGAGTGTTATACACAAGCGGCTCAATCTAAGCATCCCTTCAACGTGTTTCCTACTGTTTGATTTTAAATTTATCCCCCCTTTTTCCCCGAATTTTCAGATTTTCTCCCCTAATTTTAGTCGTGTCCAATTCCACCCAGTCACTGGAGGCTCCCACATTAAGCTTCTACTGCCAATCAGTCGGGAGGGCCG
>JAOVVA010000048.1:30083188-30093228 GCA_028565275.1 Leiocassis micropogon
ATATATCACAAGTCACAAAATAAATGTATATATATATATATATATATATATATATACATTTATTTTGTGACTTGATTCTGAGTCTTGGCTATATATGTCCATATATGTCATGCCAATAAAGCACCCTTTAAATCATTGATGCTCTCTCTCTCTAACCTTCAGGACCAGTGGACTATCCTATAATTTAGATAATTGTGATTTTCCTCTTTTTATGTTTCTTTTCTGCCCTCATACATTCTCTTACATGGGGAGTCAGGGGTAGGGAGGTCAGGGGTAGCAAAGTGGTTAACTGCAGTGGAATATGTACTGTATTTGGGAGCTCCCAGGTTCAAAATCCATGACCACCAAGTTGCAACTATTGGGCAGTTGAGCAAGGCCCTTAACCCTCAACTGCTCAGATGTTAAATGAGATTGCTCTGGATAAGGGTTTCTGCCAAATAATGCACAAGGTTAGGCATTTTTTTTTTCAGCAGCCCTGGAGCAGACAGTTTTAAGATCTTTGCTCAAGGGCCCAACAGAGGCAACCTAGTGGAGTTGGGGATCGAACTGCCCACCTTGCAATCAGTAATAAATAATTTTACTGCCCTGAGGGTGTCATAGTGGGGTGCTCTGGATAAGGGCGTCTTCCAAATGGCTTAATGTAAATATAAACAAAATGCTTGGACATGCGCAGTGGAGGCAACCAACATCATTATTTTCAGAATCTCACTCCAAGCTTTTCTAAAAAGTTGCCAGCTCCGACTGTGCTGTTCTGCTTGGATGCTGCAAGCTATCTGAGTGGTTGCTTGGTAACCAGAGTGTCCATAAAGAATAATGGAACTTCAACAAGTGTAAACTCTTGAAACCAGCCACTTTCAGCACAGAAAACAAAACAAAAAAAATCAGCGCATAAAACATAAATAAAGCCTAAATTAGAAATAATCTCAGAGTTGCGTGTGCGTGAAGTGTCTGAAGATTAAACACTGAAATAGCTGACGCAGGATCCAGGCCCAGCATGGCGCTATTTTGTTTGCGCATTTTCGACGCATAAATGATCTTCAAAAGGCCGCGAAGTACGATGTGGCTGAAGGCGAGCTGCCATTGGTCGGTGTCCCGGCTTGTGGGCGGGCTCTGCTACACGGAAGTCGCTGCAGGGTGCTGTTGTGATGCTACCGGCAGAAGAAAAAAAAACAGCAGATAATTTTATTTTATTTAATGTTCTTCTTTTTATAGTCACTGTTTTTGTTTTCGGTGAATTTTATAGCATTGCAGAAATGAAGATTTGGAGCACGGAACACATATTCAGGTAGCACGAGTCCTTTCTGAGCACATGGGCCATTTTTTTGTATTCATTTATATAATTAGTCTAAATTGCAAGACAAACCTTTCTGTGCAAATAGAAATATAAGACCATAATACGATCATGGTGTGTTTTGCTTGTGATCAGTGTAACATACAGTAGAGACACACAATGGCCAGTCACGTATTTGTTCCTTCATTCTGTCAGTTCACTTTGACGTTCTCCAGGAAAGGTTATGATGAGGAAATCAAGACTAAAACTGTCCCTTGTTGTAAGAATACTCTATCAGTTTTTCCAATTTTTTGTAAGATTGTTGTTAAGTGCTTATGCTTGGTTTAACTATACAGTGCAGCAGTTTATTGGGTAAAAAGTCCTTGCCTATTAGTTTGCATGAATTAGCAGATAAAGTGAGGCACACTGCAAAAATAAAGGCCATTGTTAATGTCATTCACTTCCTTTAAAGTTGCGTATGATGGCCTGAAGTAATATGCTGTAAAAAAAAAACTACAACAATGTGGTCTGGTGGCGTAGTGGTTTCACTGTTTCCTCAAGGGTACTTCAAGGGTTCGATTCCCGCCTCGGTGTACTCGCCGTGCTTGGTGGGTTTCCTCCACGTACTCCGGTTTCCTCCCACAGTCCAAAGACATGCAGATTAGGTTAATCGGCGTTCCCAAATTGCCTGTAGTGTGTGTCACCTGCAATGGATTGGCACCCTTTCCAGGCTGTACCCCGAGTCCCCCACAATCGTGTACACAGGATGAGTGGTATAGGTGATGACTGAATGAAAGGAATTAACCTACAACAACCACACAAAACTACGCGAATGTGCCTGTTTCATCTGCTTTTCCTAGCTATCCCTGGGAGACAGTGATCAAAGCAGCAATGAGAAAGTACCCCAATCCCATGAACCCCAGTGTGGTAGGAGTGGATGTCCTGGACAGGAACCTGGACAATCATGGCCGTCTCCACAGTCATCGGCTGCTGAGCACCGAGTGGGGCCTGCCAAGTGTGGTGCGAGCGGTGAGCAGACTTGTCTTTTAAAGGAACCGTTGGAGAGAATCTGTAAGCTTGTAACACTGTGTTACGTGCAGTGGGGTTTTTACGTTTTCATAAGTATTTAAAACAAAGAAAGTAAGTGTTTGATATCTTAAATATTGAAGTCCGCATTTAATATAAGATATTGTAAACTGCGTTGTACAAAAAGTCATTTAGAAGTGCATGTTTAGGTGACACACCAATGGATTTAAAAGTTTGCACAAACTTGTTCTGCCAGCTTGAGTGCAGGGTGTCATTGAAGCAATAAATACCAAATTTCATGCAAATATTTCCAAGAATCCATTTTTCATTCAGGTTGTTGTCAGTGATGTAGTTAGTAACTTTAGTATTCGATTAGAAAAGAAATAAAAAAGAAGCATTTTCACTTGAGGTCTCAAACTTGTCCCCACTGTGTGTGTGTGTGTGTGTGGGGGTGGGTGGGTGTGTCCCAATAGTCTCTTAACAATATTTCTGAGATAACAAAAGGCTATTATCTACTGGAGCTCAAAATGAAATGCTGACATACACCATATTGCCAAAAGTATTCACTCGTCTGCCTTCGCATGCATATGAACTTCAGTAACATCCAATTCTTAATCCATAGGGTTTAATTATGATGTTGGCCCACCCTTTGCAGCTATAACAGCTATAACAACAGCTTCAACTCTTTTGGGTGATGATTCCACACCAGTGCACAAAGAAGGGTCCATTTAGACACGGATGAGCAAGTTTGGTGTGGAAGATCTTGACTGGCCTGAACTCAACACGATAGAACACCTTTAGGATGAATTAGAGCGGAGACTGCGGGACAGGCCTTCTTGTCCAACATCAGTGTCTGACCTCACAAATGCGCTTCTGGAAGAATGGTCAAAAATTCCCATGAACACACTTCTAAACCTTGTGGAAAGTCTTCCCAAAAGAGTTGAAGCTGTTGTAGCTGCAAAGGATGGGTTAACATCATATTAAACCCTATGGATTAAAAATTGGACGTCACTCAAGTTTATATACATCTGGTCTGGTCTTAAATTCATTTAGAATGTGTTCCTTTAAATTAAATCTGCTGTATCTTTCCTGGTACGTTTTTCTGGCCTTCAATGGCAGCCACAGGCAAAAATCAAGTGGGCTCAGATCTGGATGTCCCTGAGGTCATTGATTTTTCTTAAATTTATTTATTTATTTTTTTTAATAAAAAAAAAAATTCTTTCTTTTTTTACACAGAGCTACAGTATATTACCAACCCAAGAACCTTGAAACTATTGATCGAGCCATTCCCTATAAATAACACCATGTAACACCATGTAAACCAATTCAAACCATTGTCCAGTGACGTGAATAACATTGGTTTTCTTGTTGCATTGGCACATATCAAGGGATATAGATCAATGCAATATATCAGGTTTCACGTGAACAGGAGGTTTCTTGAAGTTGATGTGTTGGACGCAGGAAAACTGGGCAAGTGTAAGGATTTGAGTAACTTTGACAAAGGCCAGATTCAGTGCCTATGCTGACTCGTGTCCATTACTGAAAACGCCTACAGTGGGCATATGAGCAGCGGAACTGGAGCATGGTGCAATAGAAGAAGGTCTTATGGTCTGATGAATCACTTTCTCTTTTACATGGTATGGGTGACTCGGTATCTATGCATCATTTAACTGGGGAAAAGATTGCACCAGGTTGCACTATGGGAAGAAGGCGTTCTAGGTGATGTTCTGCTGGGAAACCTCAGGTCCTCCTATTCTTGTGGACTTTACTTTGACACAAACTGTAAAAAAACACCTTTCTAAACATTGTTGCAGATAAAAACACCTCTTCATGGAAATGGTGGCCTCTTTCAGTAGGATAATACCTGCTGTGACACACTGAAAAATGTTTTAAGGTTTGAGGAACATGACTGAGAGTTCTCCAAATTCTTCAGATCTAAATCTGTTCAAGCATCTCTGGGATGTTCTGGAGAAACAAACACAATTCATGGAGGACCAACCTGAGGTGTTTTATGGACATAATATAAACATAATATTATACAGGTGGATTACAGTAAATGTTATGGGTGTATATATGACTATATCTATGTATGCAAAAGTGCTATTGGCCTTTACCAATAACACTTATATGACCAATACATGGCCTTTATATAAGTGTTATTGGCATGCATTATTTTAAGTTAAATAATAATCATGAAAATTGTTTTTGTAGATACTGGGGACAAGTCGCACCACTACATACATTAAAGAGCATTCCATTGTCGATCCTGAAGACAAGAAAATGGAGCTTTGCTCAACAAATGTGAGTATGAACAGACCAGAAAAGACTACCACAAGTGTACTTGTTTTTATTATTGTTCATTGGATGTAAAATGTCATTACAAACATGGCTGAGGAAAGAAATCTTGGTCCCATTATCCCTGCAGCTCAGTGTACACCAACAGCCTCTGCCTCATACAGTTGAAGTCAGAAGTTTACATACGGTTTAGCCAAACACATTTAGACTCAGTATTTCACAATCCCTGACATTTACTCCTAGTAAACATTCCCTTTCTTAGACCCGTTAGTCTCACTACTTGTGAAATGTCAGTGTAATAGTAGAGAGAAATATTTATTTCAGCTTTTATTTCTTTCATCACATTCCCAGTGGCTCTGATGTTTACATGCATGTAGTTAATATTTGGTAGCATTGCCTTTAAAGTGTTTAAATTGGGTTAAACGTTTAGTTTTTTTTACAATAATTTGTTAGAATTTTATCCCATTTCCCCTGACAGAACTGGTTTAACTGAGTCAGGTTTGTTGGCTTCCCTTATCACCACGTGCAGCTGGAAACCATAGTCTGGGTTTTTTTGGCAGGTTTGGAGCAATGGCCTCTTCCTTGCTGAGCAGCCTTTCAGGTTACGACCATACCTGTCTTATTTTACTGTGGAGTTACTTTGTTTCCTCAAGTGTTTTCGCAAGATTCTTTGCTGTTTTTCTCGGATGGATTCGTCCTTTTCGTATCAATGCACATTAATCTCTAACAGACAGAAATGATCTCCTTCCTGACTGGTATGATCGCTGCGTGGTCCCATGGTGTTTATAGGTGCGTAGTACTGTTTGCACAGACCTGACTGTTTGTACCTTCAGGCATTTGGAAATGCTCCCAAGGATGAACCAGAATTGTGATCATGTAAATTATCACAGTTGGGTATTGATAATCTGTAAACAATAGTTGGAAAAATTACTTGTCATGCATAAAAAAGATATCCCCACCAACTTGCAAAAACTAGTGTATAGATTATTGAAAAGATCAGTTGTCATGATTTTAACCCAAGTGTACTGTAGGTAAACGTCTGACTTCATCTGTACATTGTGGTCTTGCTGCGGACCACTTTAAATGCAAATGTGTTACTTCCTGAACAGTTTTAAATGTGAGATATTAACAATAATTCTGATTGATCTTTTCAGATAACCCTAACAAATTTAGTGTCTGTAGATGAAAGACTTGTTTACAGACCGCATCCTGAAAACCCAGACATGTAAGTTTGGTCATTGGTTATTATTCTTTTGTATTCATGTACAATATTATAATTATGATTTGGCTTTGTTTAAATTATTGATTAAGCATTTGTTTATTTTTTTATTACATTTTTTTTTTTATCAACAGAACGATCTTAACTCAAGAGGCAATAATTACAGTGAAAGGAGTCAGTTTGAGCAGCTACCTTGAGAGTCTGATGGCGCTTAGTATGACTGCTAATGCAAGAAAGGTAATTAAAGTACTGATTTATAATTAAATTAAAGAGAAGTGCCATATGTATTCACCCCCTTGAATATTTTGTTGGATTAGAAATAGAAATTGACTTAATTTGTCTTTCTACTGTTTGGTTTACACAATATGCAATATTTAAAGATATATAGTAGTAAAATAACACACTGCACACAGCTATACTGCGTTCATTCAGTTATGTGACTATTGTGTTACCTGATTGTATCAGTACTAATTTCAGGATTTCACAACAGGGGTGAATACTTATTCAATAACATCACAATTTTTACTTGTAAATAATTTTGCAGACTATAATGAATTTTCCCCAAACTTCAATATTATGGACTCTTTTTTTTTTTTTATTACATTTTTTTTTTTGTGTACATTTATGACATACTCAAGAACCCGGACCCAATCGAGTCTGTTTCAGTTCCACATTAGAACGCTACAAAATGTGGAAAAGTTGTGGGAGGTGTGGTAATACGTATGCAGGCCACTGTATTTGTTGCGGCTTTCTAATTCTCAGTTTCTGACATGCTACAGTCACTGGAATACCCTCTTCGATCACATGGTTTACGTGGGTTTACGAAGGGGCAGCTCCAAACTACTTCTCGTTTGCCTAGATTGCAAAATCAGACTTTTTACGCGGTTGAGGAATTTCCACTATAAACAATGTGCTTTTTTTATGAAGATATTACGGCATGGTGCGGTGTCCTCAGATTATTTCATATCTGATTATAGATGAATAGATAATAGTTTAATATATTTAATCTGCATTAAAACTTCCAGAGGATTTATTCAGTATTTATTCTGTTCATTAGACCAGCATTAATAATCTAAAAGAACATAAACAAATCCTTTCAGAAATATAATCAGGCAGACAAAAATAGCTTACTGTACTGGTATAATACAGTATTGCAGCACACGGATCTGGTTTTGCTCTCCAGATTTACTGAGAACGGCTGTGAGTGGGTGTGAAAATGTAAAAATATTACTTTTCTTGAAACTGATAAAATAGATTGCTTAGAAATGCAGAAAGTTAAAACTGTAAAATAATGAATTTATGCATGTATAGGCAGTCTTTTATTTTTTTAAAGAGTGTCATAGTAATAAGGTATGTACATTGCTGCACTACCTCAATAAAAGTACATTTACATCAGTAATGTATGTCAGTAATCTCCTAGACTTATCAACTATGATTAGATCACCGCCTGACAGAACTTGATCAGTTTAGAGGCAGCATTCCGTTACACCATGGATAGTATAGCTCCACTTAAAAGAAAAATAAGTTGAGAGGAAGAAAAAAAAAACCTAAACTCCTGGTATTTTATAAATGGAATGACACACACAAAACCAAAGTGCTGACTAAGCGCTCAGCAATTTTCCATCCATTTCCAGAATCACACAGTTCTGGGTTGCCAGATCCAGAATTTTTAATGTACAAACTAAAATGTTAATTTGCCCAGATTATAAGTTTGAAATCACAGACTTTCCAAATCAATTTTATCTAAAGTATTTTTTATAATGAAATGTTATGCTGGGGGGAAAAAAGTCTTGACAAAGTAGGAAGTGAAACTGCCTGCAGTTATTACGTGTAGTTCAGTGTATGTCGATCATCAGCAAATACAATCATAAACATTTGCAAGTGTGGATTTTTTTACATCAAAATGCAAGTGGAAATATTAAGGCTCTTATGTTATTTCTGCTAAAGTTCAAATGAAGCTAACGACACTTTTGTGCATTTCCAATATATCACAGTTCTATAGTTCCTCAATCATAAGCTACGAATCACCGGCATTGAAATCACTGAGCTTAAGTGGAAACCCGTGTGCTGTGCCCTATTCAACAGTGTGACTATAGGCATCACTTAAACATTATCATAAGCTATTAATGGGGATATTTCATATTAAAACAAAATTCATGTAAATTGTTAAGAGAGCAGAAAGTTTATTGCACTGATTATAACATATTATAATAAAACAGAATGAAGATATTAAAAAAAGTAAAAAAATATATGAATCATTTACTATTGCAATAATTGAAAAAGAATAATGATTAGGGAATGACCGAATGGTTACTGATGCTTAAACTTACTTCACCGTCTGTTGTGTCTTTGCTCTCTCTAGGGCTGGGATGCCATCGAGTGGATCATTAAGAACTCTGAACGGGAGAACGTACCTTTTATATGACGTATGCTGAGCAGCAATAAACTCTACCACCTCAGTAATAAAACGGTAAAGTTGTTTTAAAAACTCCTTTTTGTAAGTGCTTTCTACATGAACATGTGCTGACATTAATATTTGCCTTGTGTTGTGTGTTAAAACACGGATTTATCATGTAATTACGTCCAACATGCTGGACATGACAGATTTGCTCGCCTACCATCAATCGCTTGTGTTTCATCTTTGTTTAAATCACAGCCCTAAATTTATTATTATTATTATTATTATTATTATTATTTATAGGATTAGCTCGGTAAGCAGGTAATACTAGGTAACCTAAAACCTACTTTAGTTAAAGTGATTTCCCAACTTTAACTAAATATGAACGTTTCACAATATACAATCCTGAATACAACTGGCAATCAAGACTGTTTATATTTTCAATTATCCATAAACATTATCATAAAAGTTGACTATCATTATTAATCACAATATACACTTTGTTTGTGGACACCTGACCAACATACCCACATGTTGTTAGTGTTACCTCCGGTCGTCTTTGAGGACGTACCACTTTGCACTGTGACGGAGGGGATTTGTGTTCATTCAGCTACACGAGTATAAAAAAGTCCCAAAAGTGTTCAATAGGGTTGACGTCAATGCTGAAAGTTTCCGCATCATCCTTGGCAAACCATGTCTTTATGGAACTTGCATTGTGCACTGTCACAATGTCATACTGAAACAGGTTTGGGTGCCTTAGTTCTAAGAAAGTTAATCTAGAGTGCTACAGCATACAAACACATTCTATATAATTGGGCGGTTTCAAGTTTGTGACAGTTTAGGGATACCCATATATGGGCATGAATGGTCAGGTGGATGCATACAGTACATATACCTTTACTGTATATACACACATATACAGTACCAGTCAAAGGTTTGGACACACCTTCTAATTTCTTGATCTTTCCTGATCATTATTTTTTTCTAAGTTGTAAAACAATGCTGATGGCATCTAAAAATGTGCAATAATCTCCTTTGAACAGCTGATATTGAGACGTATCTGCTACTTCTGCTCTGTAATGCCTTCATCATGCCTCTAATCTAATAATCTGTGCTGTTTGTTGATTGGTGATTTCTGATGCTGGTAACTCTAAATGAACTTCTCCTTTGCAGCAGAGCTACAGTACAGTAGGTTTTAGTCTTGCTATCCCTGGCAGGTCGTCATGAGAGATGGTCTTCATGTTTTTCCATGGAGCTTGATGGGATCTGCAAATGCACTTGACAGTACTGTTGTACTACAAGAATAGCTGACTGTTGTTTTTGTTGCTTAGTTACTTAATGCCAGTGAGCGTGTGAATGTGTGTACTGTATGTGTCTGTGCCCTGCGATGGATTGGCCCCCTGTCCAGGGTGTACCCTGCCTTGTGCCCTAAGTCTCCTGGGATAGGCTCCAGGTCCCCGCAGCCCTGAACACAGGATAAAGCGGTGTAGATGATGAGTGAGTGAGTGAGTTACTTAATACCATGTGTTGTTATATAGATTTGAAAAAAAAATGTGTGAATGTGTATGTGTCCAAACTTTAGATTGGTAATGTGTGTATACTAGCTGTGCCCACGACTTTGGAATTGTATAGTTATCGCAAATCGACAGACGTACTTTAACTGACCAGTGCACTTTAAAATGTGATTGCACACTCATAAGTGCTTTTTAAAGAATGTACAACGCCATCTGTTGATTTTTGGAATTAACTAAAATTTTTACACTACCGTTCAAAAGTTTGGGGTCACTTTCTAACTCCATGATCGTTCCTGATTTTTATTTCTTTCTACATTG
>JAOVVA010000048.1:30102839-30113705 GCA_028565275.1 Leiocassis micropogon
GGGAAAGTAATCGAAATAATCGACCTGGGAAAATTTGATCGATTATAGGTTCTGAATGACGATTTCGATTACTTTTCAATTAATCGCCCAGCCCTACATTCATCCATCTAGGAACCTCTGTAGTCCAAGCAGGAGCTGTGCAGGCCAATGGTGACCATTGTATTTATTCACATTTCGTACAACCGTGGTAGGACCTGTGGTCAACATTTACACACTACGGGCAATTTAGGAACGCCAATTAGGCCAATTTGCATGCCTTTAGTCTGTGGGAGGAAACCGGAAAGGAAACCCACCAAGCACGGAGAGAACATGCAAACTCCATGCACACAGTCCTGACATGAGATTCGAACCCAGGACCTTGAGGTGCTAGGCGACAGTGCTAACCACTAAGTCACCGTGCCACCATATGCAGGGGTGACATAGGGGTCAGACAGAGAGACTGAGAGAGAGAGAAAAAGAGAGAGAAAAACAGTGAAAGAAGGATAAGGTAGAACAACAGTGGGAGAAAAAGAAAGATATCGAGACTGTGAGAGAGAAAAAGACAGAGAGAGAGAGAGAGATTTATAATGTCAATCTTCTATAATTGCCTAGGCAACAATGTCATTTGTTAACATACATCTTAACTGAAACAGAGATGTAATAGCGGGTCTATTTTGTAATGCTTTGGCAATAACGTACACATTCAGTATAGTCATGCCAATAAAGCTTGTTGACTTGGGGGGAGAAAGAACCACTAACCACTAAGTCACCGTGCCACCATATGCAGGGGTGACATAGGGGTCAGACAGAGAGACAAAGAGAGAGAGACAGAGAGAGGGAGAGGGAGAGAGACAGAGAGAGGGAGACAGACAGAGAGAGAGACAGAGAGAGGGAGAGAGACAGAGAGAGGGAGAGGGAGAGAGACAGAGAGACAGAGGGAGAGAGAGAGACAGAGAGAGAGAGAGAGAGAGAGAGAGAGAGACATGGTCAAGGCTGTAAACAAAGTGCGTCAGTGGAAACGCTCCCAGTCTGAAGCCCTGAGCGCTGAGGTTAGACTGGACAACACACACACACACACACACACACACATGATGGGTGCAGATGTACATTAACCCCAGCAGCCTCACTGACCTCTTGGAAACGTTGTTATTCTCCTCGTTCTCGTCTTTCGTCGTTCTTTTCCAGCCATCCTCAGTTTTAACCCAGCTCTGTCCAGGAGAGCGCCAGTCCTGTCCCAGAAACGGCATGCTTCAACACTCACACACACACACAAAACAAGTCTTAACACCACGGTTTAAGTGCTCACTAGGCTGTCAGGTTCCTGCAGAATCTAAAAGCCTTGACTAAACCCGAAAGTGCGCAGCTGCGTTTTTATATTGTCTGCCCGAGAATCCGGAAGTTGCCTCGGCCCCGCCCCCTTTTGGAAGCCGTCCGTGAGCACGTGGCTTTGTTTATCATCATGTTCAATATTGCAAAACCTCTCAGGAAACATTATCACTCTGCTGCATCACCTGTTCCTTCTCGCATCCTTCTGAAATTTCAGAGGCAAGGTCATGAAGACGTGTTATCAACTTTATTTGTCTTTAAAAGACCAGTTACATAATACACAAGTGTTAATGAGAACTATATATCGATTGAAGCATACAGTATGTCTTTGGATACAATGTCATTGCAAGGTTTGGTACATTGCAGGTACTTTTGTTCATATAGTGTAGGCTCCAAGTGTTATTTGGCCAGACCTACAATGATGGTATCAAAAAACGTATGTATGGAATTTGTCCCCATTTTTGCAGCCATAACAGCTTCCACTCGCCTTGCAAGGCTGTCCATGAGATTCTGTAGGAATTCGTGCCCTTTCATTTTGGAGGCACTGATGTTGGACACTGGCCAATCTCCATTCCAGTTCACCCCAAAGGTGCTCGATGGGGTTGAGGTCAGGGCTCTGTGTTGGGGCCAGTCAAGTTCTTCTACACCGAACTCATCAAACTATGTCTTTACAGTCTTTGCTTTGTGCACTGGGACACAGTCATGTTGGAATAGAAAAGGGCCTTCCCCAAACTGTTGCCACAAAGTTGGAAGCATAGCATTGTCCAAGATGTCTTGTCATGCTGAAGCATTAAGATTACCCTTCACTGGGGAGAAGGGGCCTGATTGAAACACCTGAATTGAATAATTAACATGTTTGACCAAATACTTTTTGTCCATATAGTGTACCTTGTGGGGTTGACGATGTAGATTATCGAGGTACTAGTTTGGGGTCATAGGGTCACATGGCCTGGAAGAAGTAAATATGTTCTACAAATTAATTACTATTAACTATACATTGATTAGATTATTAATAATAAACTAACAACAGGCACAGGTCATGATATATAGGAAGAAATTAGAATAATTGGGGCACACAGTCTGGTGAGTAACACGCACCACACTTTACTCGTACGGAAAATTGTTAATTGTCCCTAAAATGCTGCTGTCTAAGGTCTGAATATCAAACTAATTTCACCCCAGTGGTTAAAAAAGATAAACATCAAGGCGATTGGACACTTTTGAGGATTCTCCCCCTTACTCAGGATCATTAATCTATTGATTGTCATTGTGCATTTAAGTGACCATTGTCAGCTACACTTCACAGAATGGTTTGAAGACTGTGGGACAATCAACTTATGTGGGACTGGACATGAGAGGCTGTGATGTTTTGTTTTCAGTCAAAGATCATAGTGCTAAGGTCATCAGAGTTGTTGCGATTAATTAAATCTGCTGAAACCATCCTTCTGTTTCAAACAGATAATCACATCGAGGTTATTGATCAAGCATGCTTCTGTTGTCAGCAGGCAAAATCATCTTTAAATAGCATAAAATAAGCAAGTTGGTTAATCAGTAGCATACTTTGACTTTGCATTGTTTCAGAGCAGTTGTTTCTGTCTTGCTTGTTATAGCTAGCAGATATTGGATAATATTTACAATATTAAACTAAACATCACATAACATATCAAATCAATGTTATATAAAATAGACTAAGATTATATATTAAAAAATTGTAACAGAAACATGTGACACGACCTGTGCGGTCATGGATATAATCATCACGTTTGTCATCAGTCACACACAGATCTGATCCATCATCACAGATGCTGAGTAACATAATTAATCTGTAGACATAGTTCATGTGAATCATGTACTCTCAAGTCTAAATTGTAGGACATTAGTGTACACAAACTCTATAAGTTTCTGAAAGACTGTAAATAACATTTTTTTTTCACCAAATATAAAACTAGGCACACAAAAGTAAAACAGAACAAAAAAGAATATTTAAACTTTTTCAGTGAATTGAATTATTAAGTTATCAACTTTAACATCAGTAAATATTTAGATACAAAAACTGTAGGAAAAAAAAACACTTAAGGACTAAGAACATAGTAAACATGCTTCATGTAACAGAGATAACATCTACTGTAACTTACACAACAGCCCTAACGGATAACCGTTTGAAGTGCATTTGAAGTGCATATTAATATTCAAACATTATATAAACTCAAAAAGTGGAGTTGTTTGGTTGATTTTCACTGTGATGCTTCAAACATTGAAAAGAAGCCCACACTTACTGTACAATAGACATTATACTAGTTCTTGGGTGCTCATCCCATATGACCAGTGGGATTTCATCAAGCACTTAGTCCAATTGAAAGATCTGTTTAGCATGTGACATTTGTCCTTCATCTAAAATAACTTTTCCCAAGCTATGGCGAATGTTTGGCTCCCAAGACCAAATCCTACAAGGGGTTTTCCTAGACCTATTATACAGTGCAATTCTCTAAAGTGCTATGATTTATGAATACTTGAAATATCAATATGCATCATGTAAATTTTTATCTCCAAAGAACTAAATATTTATTTTGTTATACTGACTTTGAATTTGTATTTTGGAATAAACATAGATCCTGGAATCCGAGGAACATTTATTAAAATATTCTTGTTTTTTTCTGCTAGATGATAGGATAAACATGGGATAAACACACGTCAGCTCTCTCTCTCTCTCTCTCTCTCTCTCTCTCTCTCTCTCTCTCTCTCTCACACACACACACACACACACACACACACCTGTTCATCTCTTTCATCATTCTTCCAGTCTGCTGGATGGTCACACCTGTAACCCAGTTAAGCCACATGACTCCTGGGGTGTAATGTTCTCCCTTGTTTGTTTCCCAAAATAACATGGAAACACCTATAGTCTCAGAACCCTGACGGGCATCATCCTCATCCACTTTCTAGAAAAAACTTTAGCACAGTACGTTTGAGATATTTATAGAATATCCCTTGGTCATATGTAGTGTAAACAGAAATATAATGTGATTAGGGGAAAGAACATTTTATTATTTCATGTGTTTTTATAATTATTTATTATATTTATTATATGCATTATAATTATTTGTGTATGCCTGCAGATTTCCTGTAAAGAATACTATACATATAGGTTCTACAAATGTAAATAGATCAGATTTTGTGTGAAATATATGTACAAATTTAGAGGTGTTTTTTTTTTAATCAAAAGTACCATGTGGTAATGTAGCAGTATCTTCAAAATATGTACAGTACTTCCACTAGTTTTTGAAAAGTTCCATGCAACAATAATAAATAAAAAAAAATCACTTATTGCTCACATGTACCTTACAGCATAGTGAGAGTATTTTTTTTGCATATCCCAGTGCGGAAGCTGGGGTCAGAGCGGATACAGCAAATAGGGTTAAGGGTCTTGCTCAAGGGCTCAACAGTGGCAACTTGGCGGTGCTGGGACTCAAACCCCCGCCCCTCCGATTAGTACCCACAGCCTTAACCGTTGGCACCCCATGCCCCAACAATCATAGCGATCAGTGCTAGTTCATTGACCTCTGTGATTTATTGCCTCATGACTGCACATGCTTTGCCTTGTTATACTGGCACAACAAGGTCAAAATTAGCAAATTTGCAAAGAAACTTTTCACATAAGCAAATGCTCCAAATCTTAAACTGTATAAAGTGTAACAACTCTAGTTGTATATGACTTATTGAATGCAATAATCACTATATTGTTTGTATAGTTGCTTATGTACTGAAATAAAATACAGAAATCCACAAGATTTCCAAAAGAAATCAGAAACTCTTTTTATTTCAAACATGCTAAACATAAGGTATGCTTTGATAGATTTCAAAACAATATTCTACAAAAAAAGTAACATTTTACACAAAATTGTTTATAAATTGTGAACAATTTTATAAAAATGGCAAAACATTTCAATAAAACAATAAACTTTGATAGTGCAGATTATAGAATTTGATATAGAGCATCACACAGTGTTGAAACATTAGAAACCTTTTTGGAGAATCAGCAAATAGGAGGTTGTAGGAATGATTTTGGATAAATGTATGTAGATAATGCAAGTGTTCGATTCAAATTGCTAGACATTAAATGAGTGATAGTTTAACTAGATAGACAATATACAGTATACATACCTATTTACAGTACATGTAAAAGAAACATGGGAAAAGTACCAAGATGTCTTGCCCAATCAATTTGTAAATGTGAATTATTATTTTAAGCAACAGATATTGCTACATGCTTAAATGATGCTGCACTTTTTATTGCATATCTAGAATATCTTATGATCAAGTTCCTTATGTGACTAGAACAGCTGTATGTCATGTTACTCATTAACTGCATAATCTTGTAAACACTTGGATATTCCTAGATCTTAGTCACTGAAAGCTTTTCAAATATAGACATAGCTTTCTCAGTCGATGACCAGTCTGGGTACACAGTGCTGTATTTCCAGCAGCATTATAATCACATTCATGTGGGAAAAGGCTTGTGTGAGACACACACCATCGGAACTGAGCCATGGTCAAAGAGTTTAAATGGCAAAGTGCCTTTTGATGTCCAGACGTCTGTCTCTGGGTCGTAGCAGTCAAAGCTGTCTGAATCCTGGACATCATCGTAGCTGGTAATGTATCGGCCCCCAGTAACATAGAGTCTGTTGTTGATGACGGTGGCTGAGTGATGCATCCTTCTTTCTTTCATATTGCTACATTTAATAAATCTGTTTGTTTTGATGTCATATGCCACCATTCGTCTTGTATAGCCTGTAAAACGAAACGTTCCTAGATTGAGCAAACAAATCTGGACTGTTTTAGCATCCTTTTTGCATAGCTAATTAGATTACCTCCAATAATGTAGATTTTGCCACCAATGACAGAAGCAGGGGCACAAGCATTCTTTACCATCCGGTTCTCCACTTTACACCAGAGATTTCGTCCAATGTGGTACACCTATGTGAACATAAAATGTTGCGTCAAACCAATTTTTAATAGATCTATCATTTGCAATTAATCTCATAAGACAGCTAATTAAAATCTTGAGAGCATTAAAATAGTGACCTCACCTGAATAATTCGTAGTGGATTTTGCATGGCATCTTCCCCACCGAAAACATAGATTCTCTGGTTATGTGCTGCTACAGCAGGATGCTGAACTGCTTCTGGCATTGGAGCTACAGACTCCCATAGATTGAACATGGTATTGTACCTTTCCACCCCACTGGTGATCTGTCGATCACTGGTAATGCCACCTAAAACAAAGATGAACTGTAGATAGGAGATGCTCTGATGGCCAAATCGAGCCACAAGCATGGGCTCTGCAACCCTCCACTGATTCATTTTTAGGGAGAGTGTATAAACTGTGGCAGTAGGTACACCACCTTCGCCTGCAGTCATGGTGAGACCTCCCAGAACATACAGAATGCTATGCATACAGACGTAAGAGGCACGGTAGAGTCGTACAGGTAACTTAGCCAGGGATTGCCAGCACTCTGTCTCTTCATCAAATAGCAGTGCCTCGCGAGATGTGCGCTCGTTGTTTTTACGACCGCCAATAACCACTAGAGCTTCTTTACACGCATGACGCCGGGGAGCAGTCCAGAGTGGTTGCAGTTCATTTGGGCAATGGGAACCAGCAGAAAAGAGGAGACGCCTGACCGAGTCGATGATCTCAGTACAAAGGGAGGAGGACTGCACTAATGGGTCATTGGCAATAAACTGAAAGAGGTAGGAAGGATGGACGTGTCGTAGCCTCACCTTTTGGAAAAGATCATGGATAGCACCTTGCCGGGCAAAAGGGTCATGATGAATCCAAGCCAGAAGGATCTCGAACACTTGCTCCTCCTTTGCACACAGTTGGTCATCCTCTAAGTAACCAACCACCTCTTTCAGGGAGAGTTCACAGAAGTCCTCAGAAGCCACAACATCAGAGAAGCTTTTGACGGCCATGTCTCGAGCTTTCTGCTGCAAACTGGTGCAGTGCAGAATCTCTGAAAGACGCATCATGCTCAAGCAGTTATCTGGCCTGAGCTGGCCCTGCAAGAAGGTTGAGCAAGCCTCGAAAACCCGCTCATAATGTAACATGGCAGCGGCATGCATCAAAGGGAGGACAGACTCCATGGTAATACTAATGGTCCCTGTGTAAACATAGTCCACAATGCTGTTCAGGACATTATAGGGAATTCCCTGCATATCCACCTGAGCCTGCTGTCTCTCACAAAAGTTGCTGCAGAACATAGCGTGAAAGTAGGGGCTGCTGGAGGCCAGGACATTGCGGTGGCAGGGGATCTTATTGCCATCAGAACAAAGGACAACATCTGTGAGGATCTGCTGCTTCCGCAAGTTGTTAAGTTGCAAGAGGAGTTTGGAATACAGCTCTTGGTCTTTAAAATGTAGGACCTCCATTAATGCGCCATCAAAGCTGCCAACAAAAGGAGATGACAAATTTAACCTCCTTGATTTTGATCATTGTTAGGACAAATAGCATTAATTTTCTTAATCATGTGGTTAATAGAACAACATTTCATGTGTCTGGGTTACTGTAATGATGGTCTAATATGGATTTTCATATGCTAACAGTGAATTGTGGTATCATCCAGTTGACAGATGTGTCAGGACCACGATAAGCAATCATTAAACAACAGATTTACAAGCACAGAAGCTCATTTATTTCTAAGGGTATTGTCAGGTTTATTTTTAATAACTGCTTTATCCTGGCCAGGGTCATGGTGGATCTCCTGTTATTACTAGGTGTGAGGTGGGAACACATTCTCGATGGGACATCTGTCCATCGCAGGGTACATGCATTCACATTCACACTCGGGGAGAATTTATCTTAGCCAGGCCACCTACAGTACTACAGATTTTGGGAAGTACCTAGGGACATGAAGAGCATACTGTATGTACAGAAATTTCTTAAACTATCACCAAAGTTAAAGATCGAACTGGAGGTTTTGCAATGATTTGTACCCTCTCTGCACAGCTTTTAACATTATTCTTAGCTAAAAGAGCTAAAATCTATTTAGCACTGAAATCTAAATGGTTATATAATATATATTTAATTATATATACCATGTGAATGGGACATAAAAAAGACACGGTAGCTACAAAGCTCACAAGAATATGGGCATTTTGTATTATCTGGTCATTTCTACATCAGATGTCTTTATATACTTAGAAGATAGTAGCAATGTTGATGCAGGAAAACTGTGCACATTTAATTATTTTTTTGAATAAAAGATCCAATATGTCAAATATCTTCTTTTTAAAACAATGTAATACTATTTACTTATCATGTTACTCTTCAGTGATAATCAACACTGCATGCAGCCTGAAGTTTGCATATAATAGCATTAAAAAAGTGGCGTTGAAGATGGGATAGTTACCATGATCATCCATATCCGATAACTCTACCTACAAATGTCACTAGACATCTCAAACATCAGGTAGTCAGCCATCTTACCTGCTTTCAGCCAGCGTGTAACACATCCTGTCGGTTTTGTACGTGCTTTAGTATAAGCAAAGCTTGACAAATCGATCACTTGTATAAGATCTCTTTGTATGCTTGATGCAATCTGGAATAGTAGCAGATGGATGTTTATAGGATGGATCATGCTGTGTTGTTTGTTGTCTAGCCTTCCTTCCATGAGGCTCTGTGTACATTCCAGTCACCCTAAAAATAGTAATGCCCCTGCCTCTGTCTGAGCTACGGCTACTCTTACTACCATCAGCATGTGACCCCCCCCCCCCTTTTTTTTTTCCACCACGCCAGCTTTTTCCCTGTTTACATTGAAGTTGAATTTTCTGGTACCCAACCAACATTTAAGTAGCTGCTCATGTACTTGGAATGCCCCCACCGCCTTTTTCTATGCAAGGGTCAGGCTGTTACTACAGCAGCCGATTAAAAGAAAACAAGGTGGGGGTGGGATTGTTGAGAGGCTGTGTACATATCCCTTAAGTCCAGTATGATATTAATGTGTCATAGAATGTGTCAGGTCACTGGATACACAGTCAAGAACATTCATAATAATTAGGTCTATTACAGTTCTTAGTTTATAATGAAAAAAGGATCAAAATACAAAATAATGATCTTTCTTTATTAAACCCATATTGTTTTTGTTATTTTTTTTATATTTAGCAATCATTAAATCCTCTTGAACTGGGACATTTTAGCATTAAAATGTCTGTATCGAACAGATGGATAAATGTATATTTAATCCAATATGCCAGACTATCATGGCTGTAGAGTTTACTTTTCCCAAAACAGTTGGTGATGTGTTAAGGCTCCAAGTTACTGATCAGAAAGTTTACGGTTCGAGTGCCACCTTCCTCAACTTGCATCTGTCGGGCCCTTGAGCAAGGCCCTTAACACTGTCTGAGCTAAGGGTGTCATATAACAGCAGACTCTGCACTGACCCCGCGTACTAACCAAAGCTGGGATATGTGACGAATAAAGAATTTCACTGTGCAGTAATGTATAAGTGCTGCTTAAAGGCTGAACTAAATCTGAAATCCACGCTTAAGCACAGATGTCGGTATGTCCAAAATGTACAGTTGATGTTTATATGTGAAGTAGGACCATTGTCACATATAGATGTGTAGGTACTAATCATAGTTAGTAGGTTTGTAATACTCTAAAAGTCATTGCAGTTAAATAAAACTTAATCACAAACCAAACTGCCATTTCCAAGAACTGTTGTTGCATCTCGTACAGTACACTGAAGACTGAGCTACCAGACTAGGTGTTAAGTGTCCCATGTGCTGGCACAGCATGTTTCATTACAGGCAGCACCTGGTTAACATCTGTACTGTGTTTTGACACTGCGGATGACAGGGATGAAGCAATAAAGTTTCACTTCCCGTCCTGAGTACTTGGCATAATTTAGGAGGATCACAACCCCGAGACCTCTTGCACACTCCGGACATTTGTAACAGGAGAGTTGTTTGTATCCAGTGGGTCAAGATGGAACTTTAGTAGTCACAAAAGCAAGAAATATTTTTTTCTGTATACTAAAAATACATTATTCTTTGCAATATCTTCTCTTTTTTTAGTTTGTGACTTGGGTCAAGAATTACATTTTGGTCCTTTTACTGCTCGACACAATGCAACGTATCTGTGTGGCTGTAACATACAGTACAGTACAGTTCCATGTAGCAGGAGAAGCCAATACCATAACTTATTTCTAATAATTGTGCCCAGTGGTCATTATTTACAACATTTACTGCATGTGGCAGACATCCCTATTCAGAGTGACTTACATTATTATTTCATTATACATCTGAGCAGATTAAGAGCCTTGCTCAAGGGCCCAAAGGTGGCGACTTGGTGGTGGTGGGGTTTGAACCTGGGACTTTCTGATCCACAGACCAATGCCTTAACCTACAGTAGTAGTAAGCTACCCTCTCCCCTAATAACAATAATAATGACACAATAACAATATAATGGCATGACAGTGATACAATTCCTTTGGAGATAAAGTCAGAGAGGCCAGATTGAGGTGGTTTGGACATGTTCAGAGGAGAGATGGTGAATATATCGGTA
>JAOVVA010000048.1:30120518-30133791 GCA_028565275.1 Leiocassis micropogon
TGTGGGAGGAAACCGGAGTACCCGGAGGAAACCCACCAAGCACGGGGAGAACATGCAAACTCCATGCACACAGATCCGGTGGCGGGAATCAAACTCGGACCCTGGAGGTGCAAGTCCTATCCACTAACCACTTGTCCACTGCCCATTTTTTGGGTCTAGTTTCAGTTTTTTTTGTATGTTTTTGAGATTAATTGGGCTTGAAATGTAATTTTACTGAAACCTGTCAACTCTGGTTGAGAATCTTATATAAAAGATACTTATAATAATAATCTCTTAACTGCTAAACTATATACTGATTGACTGTATGTTGTCCTTTCTTAACTCTAATAGTCACAAGTTTTAGTAGGGAAGGGCCATCCTACTCAACCAAAACCAGTGACTCGGAGCCACTTCTGCTCAATACATTGTCTATCTACAACATGGTAAAAAAAAAAGTATAATCTATTGTATTTGCTGCTCATCTAATTCATGGCTTATTTCTAATAGTCATTTATAGTTATTTATATATATTAAAGTTCAGGCTATTTAGCTGTAAAAAAAAAATGGAAACGTGAGAAGTGTTGTCTGATTGTTGTTGATAGTCCTTTGGCTGCTCCTGTTGAGGGGTCGCCACAGTGGACCATCCGATCCACACAACATGGCACAGGTTTTATGCCGGCTGCCCATCCTGACGCATCCGTCCCATTTTATCCAGGCTTGGGACTGGCAGGGCATTTAGTGGCTGGGGTTTGGGCATTGGCTGGGATCGATCCCAGGCCTTCTACATAACAGACGAGAAACCTACTACTGAGCCACCATACATTTGCTGATTCAATCCATGACAGGTTCTTAAACACACTGTGGTTTAGTAATTAGCAATGGTTCTGCTATAATTATTTATATATTGTGCACAATTTCTTCTCATTTTATGCTAAATTCTGGTATAAAGTTAAGACCCACTAATTAAAAGCCATACATTTAGTTTATATCCAGGTGTACTTGGATTAAGTGTTTGAAATCAAAGCACAAATTACTCACTCACTCATCATCTATATCGCTTTTTCCTGAATTCAGGTCGCAGGGGGCTCCTGGAGCCCATCCCAGGAGACTTAGGGCACAAGGCGGGGTACACTTTGCATGGTGTGCCAATCCATTGCACACTTTAATTTTAAATATTTTAAATATAATAATATTACCCAAACCACTCATGTACCATTTTGTCTCCCCACTGAAATACCATGAAAGTGAAATGTATAACATTAAGGCACACTTTATTTTTTTGCTCAAACAATTCTCAAGAAAATGTAGCAAACCATCACAAAAAAACTCAGATAAACTCAGATGTCTGTGTTTACTTCTCAAGGTCTTTATCCATGATATGGCCTTCACAGTATGTTCCACTGCTGCACTATCAGTAAAGTTGCCTTGCAGAGACAATGGCGGGGAAAAAACTGCTAGTTAAAGATTAATTGAACATAGTCAAAAGTAAAAAAAAAACTTGAGTCCTGTTTTATGTTAACCCATTAACACAACACAATTACTCGATTACATTAACAATTACTCTAAACCACTTTAGCCACTTTATTGTTCATAGAAGCCATAGGCCTGAATCTTAAGAAATAAATACACTGAATGGTTGCTCCTCTAGAGGTCAGTATAGCATGGGATAAAAAGCTTAGAGCTCATGTTACTTAAAAACTCATAATACTGTATATACAACCTCTTACTGTCTGAACATTCTCATATTGTTCTTTGGATATTTCAAGTTTCATTATGTGGAATTATTTACGATGAGAAAATTTCTAGAGAATCAGGACATTTCAGACAGAGGTGGTGCAAAAAAAAAAAGAGACCCTAATAAGTGATAAAAGTAAATACTTTATATATAGCAATATTTTATGTTGTACTAGCTGTAGTTAAATGTTATGTTAATTCCATAAAATTGTTATATTTGTTTAACTATCTTTAACGGCAGAAAATGCCCACTAAGAGGCAGTTTAATGGGTTAAAACTGGACTGGATAAACAGGTAAAATACTGTAATTAGCGCCATTTTCTTCAGATTCAATAATCTGAAAATCATGAAGGGGATATCAATAATTTATCCATAAGAAATGTTACCATGATATAGGCAAAATGTAGTCCAAGACGCCTGCTGAAGATTGATAACCATTGCGCCACCTATTGAGTTCTGTGGAACTCACAATAGTATTGTGGTCCACACCATAGTACTACCATGGTACCCACTGAAGTCTCATAGTACCTACTATGGTACTCACCAATGTACAATTGTACATACCGTAATATTACCATGGTACCCACTAATGTCTCATACTATTTACTACGGTACACACCAAAGTATGGTTATACTGTATATACCATAGTACTACCATGATTCCCACTGAAGTGTCATAGTACCTACTCTGGAACTTTATAAAGTCCTATGGTGCTTACCATGGTAATGTCTGAAGTACCATGGTAACACTACAGTATATAATTGTATGTACTATAGTTTGTCAAAGTAAACTGCAGTACACACCATAGTTAATTTCTTCTGGTCTTATAATTGATAAACGAGGTAAAGGAACAAAATATCCAATTTGAAATAATAAACCGTTATAAATGCAGGGAAGCTCCAGACCAGCTGATACTTGTGTCTACTTCCTTCCACTTTTCCCAGTGTACTACTGGTGGACTTTACATGGAAAGGCTTCCCTGCCATGAGCGAAAGTGCTACACACAAAGCACTTCCAGCAATAATCCACCTTTGATGAAGAGCAGTAGCCTTTAGGACCCTAAACCTGGAAAGGTGGTATTAAGGGGCTTACTTGTAGCTGCTTAAAATTCTTTTAATGCAACCAAAGTGAGCTCAGTGAAAACTAAAATGTGTTCTGTGACACATTTTCTTCCAGTTTTTAAAACTTGCATTTGAGGCTTATTCTGCATATGGTCGTTGTTTGAATGTCAACAATTTAGATCCTAAAATGTCAGGTAGTTTGAAATCCCAAAGACAATGGTAAAGAGTGTGAGGGTCTTTAACACACTGCTGGAAAAAATGTCATAGTGCTTAAGAATTTGAATATACTCACAGAATGTTGTTAATAAAGCATAATAATAAAGTCTAATAAAAAAAGTCATTTATCCTTTATTTGTTGAACAGGCACATCCTCCCTATGCAGAAATGCAGGACAGTTTTATACTACCGACTCACCTCATCGTCAATAATATGACATTGAAAGAGCTCTCCATAGCGCACACATATAATTTATCATTGCACAAGTGTTAATGATGAGCCACAAACAGATAGAAGAGGTGAGCCAAATGTGATGAACAAATATTGATTTGAAAATGTAGTGCAATGTGCAATGCATAGAAAGTAATAGAAATAATCAGGCAATACAATCTGTTTAAATACACGTTAAAGTTTGGTGCAGGGGTTATGTGAGGTGAAATACAGAGATGGGTGCTCAGCATGTTAATAAGTAACAGACACACGCTTCACAGCAGCAACCAGTGCAAGTCCTTCAGCTCTGGAGAACAAAGGAAACTCTCTGGCCAGCTGTTAAGGGGCATGATTAAAAACTGGAGCACATGCCTGGAGGTGGATTCAGCAAAGGTGATAGAATGACAGATGAGACCATTTGCAGGGCACAACACACGGCCTGATATTGTAACAGTGTAATTATACACCTGTCTGACCTAATCTCTGGAACTATAAGAAGTAAAAACAAACACAAACACTATTATCTGTCCACAAGTGTCCACTCTTACTGGGGAAAAAATACCAATCATCTCAGATTTTCAGGACCAATGTTAAAAAGAGGACGCATTTGCTAATATTTCAAACATAAAAAACATTAAAAGATCCCACTGTTACAGTTCAGTGATCGTGCTGAGATCAAATAACAATTATGAAGTACATCAATAAATGTGTAAATTAGTTTAAGGAACTGCATATTTGTATATTCGATGCATGTAATGAGAATTGGGTAAAGGCTAACTGCTAAAATGATAAATAATGAAATATTCTAATCAGATGAGCAACAATTATCAAAAAAATTAAAACAAATAATTAGACAAAATAGAAAAATACTAAATAAAATGTAAAGCATAATATATGTTAGGTTCTTTAAATGGCCACCTTTAGCATTAATGACAGCTTTGCACACTCATTCAGTCCTTTAACCTGATTTATGAGATAGTCACCTGGAATGATTTCAAAACAGTCTTGAATGTGTTCCCATTTATGTTGAGCACTTGTTGTGCGTAGTGTGCAAAGCTGTTAGCAAGGTGCATTGTGACTATTATGTGGTTAAAAAAGGCTTTATTTTCTGCCCTCACTGTACCTATCAGGATTCACTGCTTTTACCCAAACTGCATTGTTATATACTGCTTCTAATTCTACTACTAGTACTACTATTACTACTTCTACTACTACTATTACTACTACTACTACTACTACTAATAATAATAATAATAATGATAATAATAATTATATAAAAATAATAATAATAATAATAATAAAAAAACTCCTTGACCAAGAAAAGTACACATTCTAATATTTACTTCACCTGCATGGCCTGCCATTTGGTTAACAGTTTGTATGTGAATATTATTTCCCATGCTGCCAGAACCACTTTTGCACAATTTGAGTTCTGGAATAAGCCAGCGTCATTTGGGAATAACAAATCCTAGATGAGATGGTCATTCAGTATAGTCTGGTCATCAGCTGATTTTATTTTATTGCCACATAACATTGCATAACCTGGACCTGACCAACTGAAGCAATACATAACACTGCCTCCTTCTGAGTTCTTATGGGTACCCCTCTGCTTCCACATTATTTATGAGGCTACAGTAAGATGCAGCCAGGTCCTGCTAATCATCAGTCCTTAATTAATTTATTATCAGCAGGTGTGCAGAATTTTGCCAATTTTCTGATCTAGTGATAAATTTTCAAGTGTGTGTTAACATAGTGTATAAAGTCATACAGATAACAATTACTTCATGTTAAAGGTGGATCTACAAGCTATTTTTATATATAAATAAAATGAGGATGAAAATTAAATGTTGTTCATCTGTGGTTTAATTTGTCCAGTCATAAGATCTGCTACAATCCGATTTCTATTCGGTTTTTACACAGAACAAAGAATTTAAATTTCATATATACACACTGTATAAAGTATATATAACATAACTGCTCATAAATTCACTTTTATGCAACAGTTTGATTTCATTTATGGCACAAATCCTGAGGGACTGGCAAAATTTCATTAAATTCTGTCCTGTCAGTTTTGTGTGGTGACAAATTCTGGCTGGAAGGCCAGAGCCACAGACAGATATACAGACAGATTTTTTTTTTTTTTCTTAAACTGGTTTTGGGTCCTTCAATGTATGAAACGTAAAGATATCATTGAAAGAACGAGTTCTGACGAATGTACAGACAAAACCTTTCTTGACATTACTGTTCTTGCAAGAACGGTTCCAGAACAGCCAACCTTTGTGCCTTAAAATAACAACTGACTGATATTGAGAAAAAGTCGTTAAGACGTGTAGGTGTGTCCCAGCTCTTGACTGTTAGAGTACATGTATGATAACATGAGTGAACTTTGTGTTTGTGTGTGGTGACTAATCGGTGCGCTGTGTCTTTAAGTGGCAGGACGCCGTGCAGTTTAGTGTTAGTGGCTGTTTGATCCGCTGAGGGCGCACTACTAACAGTCACAGCGCAGAGCAGACAGCTCGTCCCCTGGACACACTCCTACGGGTTAGTTTCCGTCAAAAGCGGGCAAAACTTTCGCGCAAGTCACTTTGACGTGTGAACATTTCTGGAGCGCCTACATAACCGACAGTGGAGTACTTTACTGTGCGCTTCCCGCGCGGTTTGTGGACTTGAGGCAGAACCGGAAGTGAACAGGTGAAGTACACCTGCTCGGGAGTTCCAGGAGTGTGCTTTGAAAAAGAAACATTGTGTTCGTTTGGAGTGTTTTTGAAGTGTTGGCCAGCATGCGCGTGTCGAACTGCTTGTCGGCTCGATAATCTTTTGCGTGCTGCTTGCTTTTTTTTTCTTTCTCTACGGAAGTGACTTGAAAAGTGTTGCTGTCTTTTAAAAGTCGAGCGCGATGGGGAACCAGGTGGAAAAACTGACACATTTAAGTTACGACGAAGTTCCTACGGTCGACCCGAACGGATACGAGGACGAAAACGGGCCGCGAATCGGAGTCTCGTACATTTTCTCCAACGACGACGACGAGGATGAGGAGCACCCGGCGGAGAAAGGCGGCGGCGGGGACGACGACGACGACGACGAGGACGAGGAAGGAGAGGAAGGCTACGCCAGCCTGCGTGAAATGGAGTGCGCGGTGTATTACCGCGATGAGTGCGTGTACGAGAGGACGGCCGCGGAGACGGGATCGCTGCAGTCGTGTGAGAACTTGCTGAACAGATGCAAACCGGGCGACTTGGTGGAGTTTGTGTCGGCTGGTCAGTACCCGCACTGGGTGGTTTACACCGGAGACTTCCAGGCGGTCCACCTGCACAGGAGTGAGATTAAAATGGACCACCTCTCCGACGCAGCTCAAGGCAAACGCGGCCGAATCGTGAACGACTTGTACAAATTCCGCGCGCTGAATCCGGATGTCGTGGTGAAGAACGCGCTGGATCAGATAGGTGTGAAAGACGGCGGTGTGTGCTGGAGGAACTCGGAGTGCTTCGCTGCGTGGTGCAGGTTTGGCAAGCGCGAATTTAAAACCGGTGGAGAGCTGCGCATCGGCAAGCAGCCTTACAGGATGAAATTACATCTCTCTGCGAAGAGGAGCCACGACCTGGAGTTCCAGAGTCTGGAGGATCTGATCATGGAGAAGCGCAGGAATGACCAGATCGGTCGAGCCGCCGTGATCCAAGAACTGTCGAACCATCTGAATTCTAGCGAAGAAGTCAACAGCGACTGCAGCTGTGATTGATTTACTGAAATATCTTTTTATAAGGACAACTTATATGGACGTACATGACCAAGCTTTAAAACATCTACAAAACAGTCCATCATGTCTCATGGTCTCACGATCATAAGAATCACACATGGCATCTGATATATAAAGTTATTATTAAAGTTAAGGTCAGGTGGCAAATTTAGCATGTTTTGGACAGGTTTTTGGAGGAGAAAGTTAAAACCAGAGCAATGTGGACAACTCTATACAGGGTCACAAGGGGCTCGGGGTCTACCCCAGGAGACTTGAGGTACAAGGCGGGGCACATCTTATCCTGTATGTAGGGTCGCAGGGGGCCCGGCGCCTACACTTGGGGCACGAAGAAGGTGGTGCCGACAGGACAACTTTTCTAAACAAGATAATAATTAATTTACAATGATACCCAGTTCACTCAAGGAGTGCCCTGAAATAATACACCAAAGCTAACGTTTCCCGCAAGGCAGTATCTGCCAGTTTTTGACTCCTAAACTTACATATCACCTTGTTTTATGGTCTTATCTGTGTGAGCGCAGCCACCTGCATGGCACATTTCAGTGGATCAATAAAACATTTGTTTATATTCACTACATACCGACATTAATCATAGGTTTTGTGTTCCTCAAGCCAAATGATTATGATGAGTACCATACATGCTTGCACATCACCCTTCTTTATAGAACACCATAAAAACAGCAGCATTGTATTTAATTTTTTTACGAATCAAAAACCAAACCGTACTTTCAGGTGAGAAGACACTACATATGAACTGTTCTCTTTGTTATGGATAAAATAACCATGTATTTTCTTTTTTTACCATGAAAATAAATGATATTTTGAATAAATTGTGCTAGTGATACAGATATATATCGTACATTGCAGTTTCAAAATGAACACTAAAGTCCACATTATTTACATGAAATTGTAAAAATACATTGTTCGATAGTGCTGCACAATTAATCGCATAGAAATCAAAATCACTATATAGACCCGAGAAATGATTTAATCACAAAAGGGTGCAATTTTTTACAGGTATTATACAGATAGTCTGGAATTTATGTAGAGTTTGTCAATAATTAAAGTTTTTTTTTCTTTTCTTTTTGTTTTTTTTAAGAATTTTGAGTTGAGTTAATAAATATTGACACATGCACTTGATGAGATTTTATGTTTTAATTATTTGGTCCTAGTTTATATGAATATTTGAATACACAATGATGCAATTAATATCGAAATGATCACAATGTGATTTAAGAAATCAAATCGTGCAGTTCTAGTGTACATTTATTAGGGGTGTTCGATGGATTGATGCACAATTTGAAATGTGTTTTGGAATGTGCATAATGCAGCCACTCTTTTATATGACCAAAAGCATTTTTGAGCATTTTCTAAAGCAGTGGTTTCTGCAGCTAGTGACACCTTTAATTGTTAAAAATTAGTACAGGTTTATTTTATGATAAACCAACTATTCAAATTAGAATCATTGTTTAAAAACGTACTGTAATATTTTGCTCATTTGTTAAAGCCCTAAAAAGCTTTCTATGCATTCACTCTCTACTGAAAGAGAACAATATGCATAAAAAAATCAGTCGTATTTCAGTTGTCATTGATATCCCTGCTTGTTGTTTTTGAGTAATTACATTTTGGATTAAACCAATTTAATGTGAATGTAAAGTAATATATGGTAATGCCTATACATTGACCAGTCACTTTAATAAGGAACTCCACTTTCATGTAGTTATCTAATCAGCGAAATCTAGCAGCAGTGCAAGCATTCATGCATATACTATATACTTTAGTTAAAGTGTGATTGTTGCATGGTTGTTGATGCCAGATGAGCTGGTTTAAGTATTACAAAAATTTCTAGGAACCCCACACATAACATTCTTTAGCATTTATTCAGAATGGTGCATAAAACCAATATCGCTGAGTTAGTGACTTTTTCCTTGTTGACAAAAGATTTGGTTTGAGCTTCCAGGAAGGATGTAGTAACTCAAATACGCATTCTTTTTATCTCCATGAGAGCAGAAAAACATCTTGCACAAACATTTAGCCCTGACGTGGATGAGCCACGATAGCAGAAGACAACACAGGGTTCCAGTCCCAACAGCCAAGAACAGGCTCTTCCATGGTGGACTCAGATTCTCATTTTTGGTGGACATGAGTGGAGCAATATGTAGTCTTCTGTTGTCATGTCTCATCCAGGTCCAAGGTTTAATGTGTGTTCTACAGTAAGTTGATTTTCTGTTGATCACGGTTGCAAAGAATGTTAATTTGAGTTACTCTGGACTTCCTGTCTACTCAGACCATTCTCTGACGTCTATAATAAACAAGATGCTTTGCAACATCCTGTATTTTGTGAATTACTGTAGAAGATCATCAGATTCTGAAATCTGAAAGCAACCATACCACGCCACCAAGTCACTAGGATCACATTTTTCCCCATTCAGATGTTTGATATGAGCATTAACTTTGTCTCCTGACCTTCATTTTCGGAATTGCAGCTGCTGCCACATGATTAGCTGCTTAGATAAATAAATGTGCATTTATTAGGAACACCTGTTCAAATGCACATTTATTTATCTAGGCAGCTAATTTATTTATCTAAGCAGCTGATCACCCAATAAATAAACAGAAGTACCTTTGCAAATGGTATACCTAATGGCTAAAACATTGTCCTGCTGGAATGGGTTTGGGTCCTTCAGTTCCAGTGAAGGGAAATTGTAATGCTGCAGCATACAAAGCACAGTCATTCTACACAGTTGTGGTTACCTCTATGCAGGTTTAGTTCCAGTGGAGGAAAATTGTAATGCTGCAGCATACAAAGACATTCAGTATACAGTCGTGTACTTTCATCTTTTTGCCGGCATTTTGAGGAAGACCCTCATACTGGTGTTAAGGCCAGGTGTCCAAATACTTTTAGACATATAATGAAGGTGGTATTTTCCAGCAAAATATTAAGATTACTTTATTCTTGCTTTGCTCCGTAGAGCATTTGGGGTCCCTGCGCCTCACTTTGGGAACCACTGCTGGGCCAGCGTTCTGATTTCTGATGGGTTGATGCTTTCATTTTAGATAAAGTAATTTTTTGGCACCAGTGTGCAAACAACATTCCTTTTAAAGCTTCAGACTGATTCGACACACCTGTACCCCGGAGAGAAAAATAAAATCATTTTTGATTGTCAAGCAGAGCAACTAAGAGGTGTCTTTATATTTTAATGTAATTTAATATGACAACTCTTTGTGAATATGTACTTTGTGATCATACAATCCCCACAGATCTGAAATAGGCTTGGTTGGTGGTCTGGGAACCAGGAAGCAGAGAATATTTTCATATAAATTATTGTTCAGACTACATTTTCTGCATTTTATTAGATTTTTATTTTTTTGTTAAGCATTTCAGTGTTTCAAGCAAAGCTCAGTAATAAACAGTCTGAGGCTGAAGAACATATAACAGTCATTACATATCATGAGCAAAAACGACATTGATTTGAATTATACTGCATTTATCTATCAGTCACATTGTGTGTATTGAAAGTGCTTATGCTGTGGACAGACTGGGTAGTCGCTGTATGACTCACTGCAACCGTAACGCATAACTTGTCGGGTATAAATTCAGAAAATTACTGCTATGTACACAGTTGTAAGAGTATATAGTTTTTTTTCCAGAAGTACAACTGTGTCAAGGAAACATAGGAGTCAAGGTCAGTAATAATTACAACACAGCTCAATAAAAACATGACATGAGAGGGTGTTCAGTGTTTATTTTATAGACTATGGTTTAACTTCAATGAAGAATCTGAGATTTCTCTGGGTTTACACATCACCGTTGCCTGCAAAGGCAGACTCAGAAGCACTATCTATGCCTTTAACTTGTTTAAACTCACAGACATCCATGATTGGCTAGTGTCTCTTGACTCGTGGAAGTTGAACTTGCGAAGTCTGGTTGATCGTGTTTATTTGATTGTTTAAACAGTTAATAGCTCTGAATATGTACTCTTGGTTTGAGCCCTGGGTTCCACTTGAAGCAGAAATTATGAGCTTTTATCTCATACTCATCTTTAAAACCCAAATCTATTCAGTGTGTACAAAGCAATATTTAAAAAAAAAACTAAAATAAGAATGGGCCTTGCTATTTGATTACTTTTGGTGGAAACTGAAAGTGCTGCAGGTACAATGCTTTGCTTCCAGTGTAAACTGGCGATTTATTTGTTTTGCTATTGCTGTGTTTTTTTTTGTTTTTTTTTGTAATGTCATGACAAATGGGAATTGTACTGTCGACATGTTTGGAGGCGATTTTACTTAAAACCACCATATGTGCCTTTGATACTATGAAAAAATTCAAGAAACAGTCCAGTGTTTCATCAGCTAAAATAACAGGTCATTGAATTGGGAGAAGAAGAAAAAAAAAAAAACAGCAGCCAACTTCAAGCCATTAAAATGAACAAATTGATAGATGCTGACTTAGAGCCGCATCACTTCACGGGATTATCCAATAAATGGTTATGTAAATGTGGTGTGTCTTCTGTCTGCTATATACAGTATAGTATAAACTCACACTGGGCAACCTTTAAGCATAGAGTATAGAGTATTTATGAAGGTGGACTTACCGTGGTGGAAAGGTGTATTATACTGAAAAGAAGAAGAATGTCTAACAGCCTGGCAAAGAATTTTTTTGTGGTTTTAGGATGCTTTTCAGCTGTTCATATACAGTAGTAGCCTGCATCATGTCGATCTTCACGTAAGTGTGCAATGTGCTACTGCATGAGACAATAGCAAATGACAATTCTAAAGCAGAACTTTAAGGTTTAGTGTCTAAAGTTCCTTCCTCTAAATTTCCCAATCTGCTTGTGAATTGCTCAGGGCTACATGAATGTACGTATGTACGTATGTACGTATGTATGTATGTATGTATGTATGTATGTATGTATGTATGTATGTATGTGATCCCATTTATTAAATCAGATACAAAAAAAACTGTTCTGAAATGTACACTTTATATGTAATGTTTAACATTTTAACTGACAAATCAGTTTTATGGCAAAAGAATTTAGTAAAAGACACAATAATGACCCACTTACACAACTTTATCCAGTCCTCATACAGTACATTGTCGACCACAGAAACAAAGAACACAGGCACATCTCAGGTCTCTGTCATAACCTGTCTCGACAGTGTCTAAAAGCAGGGTTTATAGCTTTCAGTAGCCTTTGGCTGCAGAGATCTTACTCTGGTCTGCTTGTCATTTTCACAGCAGTCCCATATTTATTTAAAGTCAAACAAACCGGATAAGTAATACTAATCATTAATAAAAAGTTTATGGTATATAGCTAGTTTCTTTCGGCTAATCTGAGAGAAATAGGTGCAAAAAACATTTAAGTTGAGGCTTCTATCACAATCTGGAACAGTTACAAAATGATATTTATTAACTTATTTTGAAACTAAACATGGGATTTCAACCCCCTCATTTAATTTTCTGTGTTTTTGTGTAAAAACATAATAAAATCATCTGATATAGTGGGTCTTAGTATTACACAGATACAACCACAGACAAACAGCATAACTTTTTTTATTGTGCCATTATTTATTAAATAACAATGAAGGTAAAATGGAAAAAACATGTTGGCAATACTAAGTACCTCATGATTCAATAGCTTGTAGATCCACATTTAGCAGCAATAACTTGAAGTAATCATTTCCTTTATTACTCTTTCACATCATTTTGAAATACTTTTGGCCCATGATTCTTTACAACATTACTTAATTTCATTCCGGTTTTTGGGCGATTGCTCTCTTAAAGTCCTGCCACAGCGTTGTAACTGGGTTGAGGTCTGGACTTTGAATAGGCTGTTCCAAAACCTTGATTCTTTTATTTTGAATTCATTCTGTTGTAAATTTACTGATGTTTTGGATCATTGTCCTGTTGCCCACAAGGTTCCCAGGTCTTATGGTGGCAAAACAAACCCAAATCATCAAGTGTTCATTGCCATGCATGACAGTGGGTATAATGTATTTCTTCTGCATTGCTGTTTGTTTTTTCCAAAACATTGTGCTGGGCATTAAGACAAAAGAATTCCCCTTTGGTCTTATTTGTCCATAAGACATGGTATTGGGCAATGTTGGCTCAATTGGTTTAAGGCTGTGGGTTACTGGGTTACTGATCAGAAGGTTCATGGTTCAAGCACCAGCACTGCCAAGTTGCTGCTCCAGGGTTGCTGTATCCTGGCTGACCCTGCACTCTGACCCCAGCTTCCTAACTGGGATATATATATATATATATATACACTGAACAAAAATATAAACGCAACACTTTTATTTTTGCTCCCATTTTTCATGAGC
>JAOVVA010000048.1:30143241-30156550 GCA_028565275.1 Leiocassis micropogon
TACGCTGGGATATGCGAAGAAGGAATTTCACTGTGCTGTAATGTATATGTGACAAATAAAGGCTTAACTTAATATATAGTATAATTGATTGAGTCTCATAGTTAGGCTAGCTTTATTTTGTACCCTTAATTAAATAAGATTGGGGTCACATGCACAATATAATGTAGATATGTATTCTGTATAAAATCTAAAAACAAAGAATTCTTTATTTTATTTGAGGTAAATAGGAAGTTACCTAAACACACAGGACCTGTTTTTTTTTAAATATATTTTTTGCTCTCGTAACTACAAAACAGTTAACTATTACTTTCAATGTACATAATGGTGTGCTATAAGATGAGGAACAGAAGAATACAATATGATTTTAAGCAGTTAACAATACCTATTGTACTAAATAATTTAGTACATGCACTGTGACTGTGGTGTTACATGATCTCATGATCCACAATCAGTACATTTTAATCAGCCATTCTGTCAGGCAGTCACGTCCGCCAAATTTTACTGAACAAATGATGAGATACTGGATAAACGTGTATATTGAGAAACGCTGTCTAGTCGTTGGATCTTTATCGAGCGCCATTTGTTCTTTACAACACTTTCAAGGACAGTTCACAGCCAGATTTTCAGACCTTCAGGTCAGATTCAATGTTCAACTATCATTTTAATAAAATTAAAACATTGTTTAAGCAGAATATCAGAGTAATTTACATTGTTATTAAACATGACTCTTTCTGACACATCGTGGGTTTTTTTTTTTCACTCTTCCTTGTCATCCACCAGAGTGAAGAAGAGGAAGAATTCTACCTAATTAATTTAGATAGATTTTGTAGATTTCCAAATTAATCAACACCCAAAAAAAGATAAAACAAACCAAAAAGACTTAAATAGATTTATTTATGTTAAAATTATTCACAAAACACAAATGTACAGGTATAATATATGAATATACATCAATGTACTGCCACAACACACCAATCAGCCATAACAGTAAAACCTTAACCTTGTTAACGTTAACATTATGTCCATTATTGTTTAGAATACATTTGTGCCACAGAAACAGCTCTGACCCCTAAAGACATGAGTACACAACACCTTTTTTGTTGAGATAGTTTGGGTGCTGTGGATTGGGGCCTGTATGGATCTGACTTGTTTGTCCAGAGCATTTCATGGATGCAAAATCAGTCCAAAATCTGGGGAATTTGGAGGCCAGATCAACATGATTTGATGCACTGAGTGTTCTGATACCTTTCTATCATAGCCACCATTCATTTTTTTTCAGCAATTTGTTCTACATTAGCACTGATGTGGGATTAGACCTGCAGTTTATTGGTATATAATTGAGTTAATAAAGTCCTGTTATGTTGCATGTATTTAGAACCTTGGTCCTGGAGGAACGCTGTTTAAATTGACAATAAAAGCCTACTTAACTTGACTTACAGTTAATGTTATGTGGTGTTAATATTATGGCTGACATATAAATGAATGCAATGATTCATACTTGTGCTGGTCTGAAAAGTAGAGTAGAAAAGAGTAGAACCACACCAGCTTTTGTCATGTTTTTGTTCCTGTCAGACCTTTATCCTCTTAATTTCCTGATTGTTTGCAGTTCGCTCTGACATTCATGTAGACTTTATCAGCTGTGAAATAAAGTACATCTAATGAATAACATACACAACTGATAAAATGTCCATTAGAATTACAGGATTTACCTTTTTCCTTCTTGATTCTACGCTTACTAGCGCAGTAATATGTAGCAGCGACAATCAGTATCGTAAGTGCGATGTCACCAAGAACCACACCTGCCAGCATACCTGGAGCTATCCGGTAACATGGACCACTTTCTGGAAAAAGCATAATTAAAAAAAAAAATTTAATAAATCATCTTAGCAATTAATCTAGCAATACTGCAATATAAAGTGTTTATAAAGATCATTGATCTAGAGATTTAGTCATTTAAAGCTGATACTTACCTGTCTTTTCTGCCCTGATCATGGCTTATGATAGTAAGGAGAAAAGGAATGGGAAAAAAGAAAATGAGATTGAAATATACGCAGACAGTCAAATATCACTCAAAGTCTGCTGGATGAAAGATTTATTAGTAGTAATTACTAGGATTAGTGTCTTAGTTGCTAGTGCAATTCATTTCTTAGTAGTTTATTCTAGCATAATACTAGCAGTAATCAGTAGTTAATTTTTTTTTTAAGGGATTCAATACTAGGATTACATTCTTAGAAGTAAAGTTAGATTTCTGACTGGATAAACCACGGAGAAATCCTCTAACTCTGACATTTTGACAATTAGGAAACTTTTATCCACCTACACATGTGTATGTTTTCAAGTTGCCAACGTTACATACTGTGCACACATTACAGTCATCATCAAAACACCTTGAAATAAAATGGATTGCTAAAGGCTGTTTTAAGGTTTAAAAAATGTGGTATTTAACAGGAAATCATCAGATGGCAAACTTTGCTCAAAATTAAGAGCAGCGCTGTTTTTAATGGGTTTGAATTTCCTGTACTGTAGGTTTGGGCTTCAGAAGTACACAGACAGACAGACAGACAGACAGACAGACAGATGCACAAACACACACACACATTATACAGTACAGTACATTCTAGAACAATATTGGGGATTTCAAAACTATGAAATAACATTGAATTATGTAACTAAGCAACAACATCATCAGTCAGTTGTTATTTTATGACACAAAGGTCAGATGTTCTGGAACAGTGCTTGCACTAGCAGTATTGTATCAGTGCATTTGCAAAACCCATCAAGCACCATGATGAAACAGCCTATCATGAAGAGCCAGTTTCATCATGGTGATGATGAAAGCAAGACCAGGAAAGCAAGACCAAACCTTACCTCTGCTGCAGAGGACAGTTACCAGTCTCAGAAATCACCAATTAACTAACAGTCACCATCAGATTAGAGTGTTTATGAAGAATTTACAGATCACACTCATCTCCATATTAACTGTTCAAAGGATATTACTGTATTGGTTATTTTGACCACCTTCAGCATTGGTTCGCAATAAAAATCAGGAAAGACCATGGAATTAAAATGTGTGTCCAAACTTTTGACTGGTATTGTACGTATGATTTACACAGAAGTTAATGGCTTTTAACAATCACTACATACTCAGACATGAAGGGGAATACATTACTCAGACACATACTAAGTGAAAACAAAAAGTGTAAGCACAGGAAATTGGTAGACCTAGCAAATGCAACCAGGGTGGTCGCACTTCAGATATGAGCATGTGCAAAGGTGTGAAAGAAAAAACAATGCAGTTACCCAAGTAAAAGATGAACAGATACAAAGGAAAGCCTTGGTTTGTCATTTCCTGTTAAGGCAGCTGTTTTTTCAACCTGCAAAGCAATAATAATGCAGCAGTTTTGTTATAAAAACTCAATTAAACTTAATAAATGACATTATATATATATACATACACAGACACACACACACATACTGTATGTAAATTTAAATACATTTCACCTAAAAACATTACCATACAGTACCTTCATTGCCTTTTGAACTATATCTGTTGTGTACTGCACCTCTTCCAACTGCCTGTAACTGTGTACTTTCTAAGCACCACAGACAAGAGTGCCTTATGTACTGTAAGTACTAAAACCTCCTATATTACTATATTATTAATTCAAACCAGAATAAGATGTAAAAGTGAAATTGGGTAATCTGGATCAATGTTGTTTTTCTATATCTGGTTTTTAAATCATGTAAATGATAACAGTCGTTTATATCCAAGGGATCATAGGATAGGAGGATCATATCCAATTTCCAACATGTTATGTCAGAAGACTCAATGTGTCCCGCTTTGTTTACATAAAAGGCACGACAGCCTGCTTGCTGTGAATCGTACAGTCCGGGCAGACAGTGACCCCTAAATGACAGATGACGGCGTGCATCCGAACAGCTTTCATCCCTACAGTATGCATTCATCATTTTGTAGAAATCATGGCCAGGCTAATTAACGAGGATCTGAACATTAAAAAAAAGGGTAAACAACTAACTATACTAGCAACTCAGTGATGTTGGTAAGGGTTAGAGTCTACCAAGTTATAATTTGGTTTGGCTGTTTCATTTTCTTAAGGTGAAAAGTATTTAGGTATTTTTATTTGAGATTAAAGAAAAAAATGAAAACAATTTACAGTTTAAATGAGTAATTAATTTTAGAACGTTTTCCATTTATTATGACTCTGTGGAATCAACCATGACCATAAAGTATACAGGAAAGAAGGCAAGCCTTCTGAGTCACACTTTAAGTAACATTATGATCACTTTTTACATTATGATGTTTTTTTGTTTCATTTGTAAATAATACGCCAACACAAAATGTCCCCGACCTAAGTATCAGCTACATTCAAGCCGTGCCTCCTTTTGAGAACCTAATGATTACAAATTGTACTTTTTCAGTAAATGGTCCTGTATTTTGTCACCTCATCATTTAAAGAAGAAGAGAGGTTTGTTCTGTGCTGAATAAAAGTTTTAAAGCTACAAATCTAAAAAAACAAATAAACAGCAAATGCAAATCAGAAGGCTATGTTGGGCCAATATTAATGCAAAACTCCAAGTGAAAGATATCGAAAAAAAAAAAAAAGCTTACCGAAAAGAGGAACAACTTGCTTAGAGATCGGCAGGATGAGAAGTAGCAGTTTGCTTTTCCCTTGAACACAGAGGGTTTTGTGGGTGGAGGCTGTGAGTAAGTGGAACATTACACTACCTGTGCCTCGCATCATCATTTTAAATATCCTAAAGTGTGTGTGTGGAGAGGGGGGGGAGTGTCCAACTGTTTCCAACCTATTTCAATAATGGATTCATACAATTAAGTGTGTGAACATGAGGCTTTGATCATTTAACTTTAACCCATTCTCACTACACTATGCTCATTTACTTCGCCTCCCACTGCCTGTTTCTAGTTCTCTGACTTTTTCCTCTCTCTCTTCTATTCTTCCCTGCAATAATATACAGTTTAACAGATTGGTTGGGTCAGCTGCACATTCATCATTTACCCAATACATGAGCTTTAATATTTATGAAATCATATTCAAGTGCATCTACTTTATAATGGCAATCAAAAGGTCACAGGATGGGATGTTTTCTGTGTATTGAGTTCTAATGAATGCCTTTTTGACTCATCATCTAGTAAGAAGCGAACAACTTTAGAGTATTTATTTTTAAAAAATCACAGGGCAGTCAAAGTAGATCAGGACAAACCCACAAGCTCTATATGGTGAACTACATAGAAGTATTTATTTCACATTACTGGAATTCATGTTTGTATTATGTCTAAAAATGAACAGCCATATTGAAGAATATGTAGTCAATGTCAAAGTATAATAATAATAATGTTAAAACTGTTATTAGGGTCACAGCTTAAAATCATTCCCCTTTCGACTCATTAGTATAAAGCTTTCGCCCCTGTAATGCAAATGGTCTTAAGTATCTAAAACATTCCACTTGACAGTTGTGGGCAAGGTTTCGCACTGCATAGAGCACATGTAAAACACTAAATGAGCAAGTATGCTACCATTTTTTCCTACAGCACTGTGTTTTTTTTTCAAAATGAACCAATGGCAAAACAGCTTATACCCAAATTGTGTTCACTGTTTCGATTCATTTTGATTCATACACATTTTTTACATTCCCATGATTTTCTTTTGATTGTGTAAAGCTGCTTTGCAATGACGATCATAACAAATAAAATTTAATTTAATTGATCTACTTGCGGTTAATTAAACACAAGAAAAGGATCAGATGAAAACATGCATATTCACATGGCAATTACACATAATGCTTCGTACCTAATGTTAAAGAATAATACATAAATAAATAATCTTCGATATCCTCACCTGTTTCTGTGTGTCCTGAACATTGTGCGTTCTCTTTTTTGAACTAGACTTATAAAGAAATTCCTGTTCTTCTTCTTCTGAAATTACATGTGAAATTCAGTTCCTAAAAACCCTGTCCAATAGGGATAAAAGCTTGGGGACTGACAGCAAAGCTGAAGTTTATATGTGGTGATGTCATCAGAAGCAACAGGTTTGAACTAGTCACTTCCCCATAAGTGACGTGAAGACAGCCCTCCTACGCTCCTTGGCCAGAGTCAACAGGATTGTTGGCGTAAACTGTTTACAGCCTTATTCACAAGGTAAATGAGTGATACATTGGCACATGGTATAAATGCAAGATACTGAATGTCTATTTAGAGCTTGCATAATATAATTGCTGAAAAAGTTACTGCTAGCTGGAACAGAAAATTAAATTAAATCCTATCTGTATAGCGCTTTTAACGATTGACATTGTCGCAAAGCAGCTTTACACAATCCAAAGAATTATTTAAGTTTGTATGAAATGTGAATATGTATGAATTAAAATGACGTCGGAACACAGTGCCCTGCAGCTTGATATGTACGGGGCTGAGTTACCGGAGTTACCGGTCAGAATACACATGCTGCCCCAAGTCCATCACCGACGAGTCCACAGTGGGCATGTGAGCATCAGAATTGGAGCATGGGGCAAAGGAACAAGGCGGCATAGAGTGATAAATCATGTTTTAAATTTACATTTGGCAGACGCTTTTATCCAGAGCGACTTATAAAAAGAGCTATGGGGTGGGTGCTGGGCCATTTTCAGCTTTGTGGGCGAGCACCAGGGTTTTAAATTTGATGTTACAATGTAGCACGTTAGAGTACTTGGATTACTTTTTGACGTAACGAGTAATCTAACGCATTAGGTTCGCCATTTAAGTACTCGCTTAATTTTTCCAAAATGTAATCCGTTATTCAGACAATTTATGTAAACCGTGGGCCAGACAGCAGTCATTCCCAATCTGTTAGTGTGTGTGTGTGTGAAAGTCGTCCTACAAGCGCCGCCACCTAATCACGGTGCCAAAACTCGTGGTGAATCATGATGAATCGTACTTATGGCCACCGTGCGAAACCGTATAGGTGAGATAGGGGTATTAGTAGTTAACAGATTATGGGCCAAACTGAGTAATGATGGTAGAATAATTATAAAGGTCTTGGCTAAAACAACATGAATGAGGAATCACAAACGAGTTTTCATTTTCTGCAATGAAAAAGTACTCTAACTAGTTACTTTAATCAGAAAGTAACGGTGTAATGTAACTAATTACTTTTTAAAGACAGAAATTAACGTCTCCCAACACTGCTTCTAAGTAAGAAGCGAACCATTGCCATGCTGTTCAACAGATTCCAAGGCTTGTAAGAATAGATAATAGAATCTATCCCAGGAAACTTAGGGCATGAGGCAGGGTACACCCTGGACAGGGTGCCAATCCATCACAGGGCACACACACATACACACACTCAAACACTATGAGCAATTTTGGAACATGAATTAGCATAATATGCGTGTCTTTGGACTGTGTGAGAGAAAACTTGACTACCCTGAGGGAATTCACCAAGCACAGGGAGAACATGCAAACTCCATGCAGACAGAGGCAAGAATCAACCCGGACCCCGGAGGTACAAGGCGACAGTGCTAACCACTAAGCCAACGTGCTGCATGGCGTCAGGATACAAAATGGGGAAAAAGGCAAACCTGGCAAAGCAGAGGTCATGTGATTCATTGGGCAATGTTCTGCTGGGAAACCCTGGGGCCTGGAAACATTACTTTGACATGTACCAACTTCCTTAACATTGTTCCAAACCAAGTCCGATGACAGTTTTAATATCAGGACTGATTGGGGTATGTTGTTGCCTAGCCAGTGCTCCAGGCTGTGGCACACATGGCTGCTCTACCTACTGCTCTCTATTGTTTATTTTTAGTTATAGAAATCAGTGCTCTTCTTTTTAAGGCTTTGCTGACCATGCATTTAATCGGTTAAAACTTTCACATGATTGTTCTATCAGGATCAACTTTAATCAATGCTGCCCAAGTGGGGTCGAGAGCTGCAGACTGCGGCAATTGTTCCACTGTAAGGAACAAGATGGATAACAAAAACCCATTATGCACAGTGCGCAAGAAAATATTGTAGAACCTGACAAGAATGTCATCAATGCATCCACATTTGACGCATGGGCAACTCACCACAACCACTGAGAGATGATTAAAAGGAGACGATGGGGGACTGTTACAAGATTTGGGTGATGGGGTACCTGAAGCGCCAACTGAAGTCAATGTTAGTTATATAGCTCAAAGGTCACAAGGTCCGACATGTACAGCAGTGTACAGCAATCACAGTATCATGGCCTGTTATCTAACTCAAGTAGTCTATTATTATTATATATTATATTATTATTATGGAAATTTTGTGAATTTGTCTTGTCTAAAAAATGTAAAGCCTATTCAGTTTGACAGCTGCTATACACTCTACGTCCACTTAACCAAAAAGTTCTCACCATCTGTGGTTTCATTTTGAATTTGCCTTGGCATGGTTGCTGCAGAAACTGCTGATCTACTGGAACTTGCGTACTTGCGAATGGAAAGAAAAACAAAACATACTTGTATGCACTAAGCAGCATAGCAGTGGTGGGAAAAAACCTTGGTGAGAAAGGGCAGTTAAATTCAATTTAACTCTGGAAACACCATGCTGTCTTTCATGAAGCTGGCAATAAAGTCAACAAGTACACTATACTGCCAAAAGTTCTCCCCTTTTGCTGTTACAAATACATGCACTCTTCTGGAAAGACCTTTCCCTAGATTTTGGAGTTCAATTTCGAGTTTGTTCAGTGTGGTTGAGGTCAGTGCTGTATGCAGGACACTCAAGGTTTGCCACTCCAAACTTTGAAAACACTCCTATCCTGGAGCTCAGTTTGTCCACAGGGGCATTCCGTTCTGGAGTTTGGGGAAGGAACACACATAGATGAGAAATGTACATTCAACTGGAGAAAAGAAAAAAAACTGAAGCGAAGAATAACCGATTGCGCTTTTATTTCCACTGATGTACAGCGTAATGTTTAAACTCATCTTATAGCTAAAATTATACCTCCATCATGAACTCTTGTCTTGTTATACGAAAACAAGTCTTAAAAAAGTAAAAGAAAAAAAAAACCTGGGGAAAAAAAATAGTTCCGATAGATTTAATTCTGAAGATAATCTCTTAAAAGGATTGCACATTACCTTTTAAATGCAATTTGATATTCATACACAAAAAGAAATTAGCTAAAGTCTGTAAAACAGTGTAAAACATTTGTGAAAATTACCTGCATAATCCGCAAACCATTTTATTTTTTAAATATTCAGTGTTTCATTCATATGAATATGAACACACACACACACACACACACACAACCAGTCTATTACTGTTTTCTCCAAAATACTGGATTCAAGAGAAAGATTCCCTTTGCTTTAAATTAAACGGAAGAAAGAAAGAAAGAAAAGAATTTAGTATAGAGTCGTATATTTGATAAATGTTCTCACACGAACAAAAACCTGTAGCAGTTCAAGTTTACAAAGCCCAGGATCGAGGAACTGGCAGGAACAGAAGAGACTTAATGCTTCATACCATGTTGGACCAAGTCTCTTTCTAAAACCATTTTCCCACAAGTTTCACACTGAACTATATCAGCTTCATCACCTAACTCCACCAGTGTGCTCTCCAGACCAAGATCGTTGTCCTCATGAGGTTCGTCTGTCTCGTGTACGTCGTCCTTTGATGCTCTCTCTTCCGGGTTTGAGGAGACTGATGCTGAGATTTGATCCTCTTCTGTCTGTCTCTGAACGGTTGAACTGACAAGCATGCCTGCTGAAGAATCAACACCAGGACAACAAGGCTGCATTTTTACAGCACTAACACTCTGTCTCTCTGTGTTTGCTAGTGAGGAGTTTTCCACCCTTAATGCACTCGGCTTTTCACCGCCTGCTTTTGTTTCTGCGTTGTCTGAAGCTGTAGGTGGCGGGGTTAATAAATTTTCCTTCGGCTTATTATCGCAAATATTTTTCTTCATCATGCTCAAGACCTGTGCAATCTCCAGGTTGGACAAAATACTCTTTTTCTGGTCAGTCTTTGCATTCAGCCGAACAATTTGCATCACGGGTTTCAATTTCAAATTAGACTCTTGTTCACGCTGTTTTATCACTGTGTATATTTTTGTTACTGAACTAGATGTGCATGGACGATCTAATAGTGTCCATGCTGTTTTCTCATTTTTCACAGACGGTAAAGGTATCAGTACGTTGGAGCTAGGCACCGGGCCAGCCATGTCTTTTAACAGCACTGTTCTGTCAGGCTCATTCTGTACTGAACAGTTATTCGAAGGTAATGGAATGTGAACCACCTGTGGAGACGACAAGCTTCGCTTAGAAACATCCGAATGAAGCTTTTGGGGAGCCTGGATGGCGCTGGATACAGACGAAGATGGTACTGGTAAAAGCATAACCAGTGGTACAGAAGAAACCGGCTCTTTGTTTGAAGTGAATGTAGTCAGACCTTCAGTAGCTTTTGTTTGGCCACCTACTGCAACAGCTGGACGTGACTGTACAAGCTGTGGGAGCGGTCGAATTTCCCTGCGTGTTGGAGTGACAACTGGTTTCTTACTTGGATTTGGCTTTTGCTTCTTTAAGGGAATCTGTAAAGACATCGGAATAAGTGATTATTTTTGTATTTCTGAGTGTAATTTACACAACACATCTCAGATCATTACAAGTTATATCCAAAATATGCACATAAATCTCCTCAAATTATTTTGATGCAGTGTGGATTAAGATTTCTGGAAGCTCCCATTTGTAAGATTTGTACAGATTTTGTTTCCTCCCAAGGTCCAAGGACATTTGGTTTCTGCTAACTGGCATTTTCAAATCTAGTGTGTGATCGGGTGTGTGAATGTGTGCGCTTGTGTCCTTTCACATTTCCTCTAGTCCCCTGATATCAGTACACAGAATAAGTGGTATAAATAATAAATAGATGGATTGTGTGCAGTACCTCAATGTAAAGCATGCAATCTGTAACCCTAACCATAATCAGAATGCGTAGAGAGCGCTCAGCTTTATCAGCTCATCATTAAGTGAAGATGGAAAACGGATGTAGAGGAGTGGAAGGCCACATCAAACATAAAACGTGATGCAGATGCAAAATGATTTTATCTATTTGCATCCTATTTATTTCCATCAGTGTATTGTTTATAAAATAAATAGAAAACATAAATGCTTGGCTCATCTGCATTCCAAATTAACCTGAGATTGCATCAAAATAATAAATTTCTGTATTAATGTACAAAGTTTAATTATAACATTCTATTTTATAATGACAAATGCACACTACTTGATTTTCAAATTCGCTAAAGGCTGTGCTGCTCACGCTACACGACTTTTCTATACAATATACTGTGTGTGTGTGTGTGTGTGTGTGTGCATGCATATATACTTTATATATAAAGGTTTATATAATGCTGATTGCCAATTTGTGTATAGTTTAAAACTGCTTGTTTCACTAGTGCATTGATACCATCTAAGTTTTCCTTCTTTCTCCAGTGTCATGATCAGCCTGCCTGCTTTACTTTTGAAATGCTGGCCTCACTTTCCTTTAATGGAAAAATGGCGGTGTTTAATCACGAAAGGCGTTCTGTTTTTGCAGGACAACGCATGACCTTATACCGCCCACCTATTTATACTTGCACATCAATGGAACTCAGCCAGGAGTTATTGCCACATCCAACCTACAAGATGTAAGATGAGTAAGACTGAGCAACCTCAAGATGGTTTTTGGAATTTTTGTCTGTCTGTTTGTGCATGCATCACATAAAAATTATTGAACAAATTTTAATGGGGTGTTCACAGGTTTATATGGCCGAGCTTGAGGTAACATATATGCTTTGTTTCATTGCATGAAAAGTACTTTTAAAAGGCCATATATAATAATAATAATAATATTTTTTAAAAACCCATAAAATTTGCCTTTGAAATAATCAATAGTTTTTCTCAAAATTCAACAGATGGCGCTGTGCTTTTTTTTTTTTTTTTTTTTTTTATATTCGCTTATGAGTGTGCAATTCAATTCAATGTAAACAAAGTCGTGGGAACATCTAGTATTAGATATCGATTTTGTTCTTGTTGTATCAACTGTTTATTAAATGATTAACTGTTCATGGAAAAGCGTAATAGATTACCTCTGCTGGATTCACAAGCCCACAGGTTTTGAGATGGCTGTCATAAGCCTGTTGATGACAAAACCCAACGCCACACTTTTTACAGAGACACGGCCGCTGAGCCACATGACCTCCCATGTGCGACATGAGCATAATGGATGAGCGGAAACCCATGCCGCACTCCGCGCACTTCAGGATCCTCTGATGCGTCCCGGCGTGCTTCTTAAGTTCCTCTGAATTGTCAAAGACCTGCCCACACTCCATACACCGGATGTCATTAGTCTTTGAGCTCGGAGCAGTCTGATGACCCCAGCAACCCGTGTCCTTCTTGTGCTTCAGGAAGTCCTCTTGACTCTGGAAGACGACGAGACATGCCACGCATTGCAACTGCTCCGGTTTACACTCGTGCTTCATGTAAAGAGAGGACAAGCGGAAATGCCGCTTGCAACGTATGCAGGTGTACGGCAACAGGCCCAGGTGATGAAAGCTGTGGCGCAGGAGCACGGCTTTTGTGGAGAACGCCAGGCCGCAGTCCGTGCAGACGAACATGCCCTTTTTGTGACGCTTGAGATGGTAGAGCATGGAGCTGCGATGGCGGAAGCTGTGTTCGCATTTGGGGCAGGGGTAGCGTTTAGCGCGCCGCTTGTGTGTCTGCACGTGTTTCTCGCACTCCACCAAGCTGGTGAAAATGCGCTTGCAGAGATCACACTGATAGAACTTGTCCTCGAAGTGGTTCGTGTCCAGATGGTGCTTCAGGTCGTCCTGTGTTGCAAACTGGGCCGTGCAAATGACGCACTGAAGAGTGGACGCTTGTCCGTGGGAGCGTAGGTGCTTGCGATAGTTCACGAGGTGACAGAACTGCTTGCCACATTCGGCGCAGCGGTAGAGACGAACGCCATTATGTACATGCAAATGTTCATGTAGGAGGAACATCGTGGGAAAGCTGAGGCTGCACACCTTGCAGCGGTGCTCTTCCCAACCGTTTGGATCTGAGAAGACAGAACAGTAACTGGTAACTTGTTCACTGCAGAGAGTAAAAATAATACATTTTATTTATAATGCACTTTATATTTGAAGCAAATCTCAAAATGCTACAAATTAATTCGACCCGAAAGCTCTGATAAAAAGTTAAGTTTTAAGACCAGATTTAAAAGCATTAACAGTCTGTGGCGTCCTCAGATACTCAGGGAGAGCATTCCACAGTCTAGGTGCAGCTGAGCAAAAAGCCCGATCTC
>JAOVVA010000048.1:30158379-30181773 GCA_028565275.1 Leiocassis micropogon
CAAGATTTTTCTAATTAAGAAAATAATTTATTTTTCCGATCATTTCTGACACCCCATGAATGCAGTATTTAAATTTTACTTGTGATCATGTGTGTTGATGAATCTGATGCTTGTTACAACTGTGTCATCATAGCCCCAGAGAACAAATATTTCAATCGACAGTTTGACACCGTTGGCACCGAAATTCGCGTTCTGTTTCGGTCCGGTACATACCGATTATATAGGTGAGGGTGCCGTATTGGCACCGATTTTCGAAACCCAACCCTATAACATATAGCACATTACTAATGTCTGCAAAAGTTCTGTCAACCAAGTTATTAATAGAACCCCATCTTCGAACTAAAAAATTATTTGTTCCAGTCATGTCATTTATCTCTGTGGCATACATGTTAAACACCCTGTGTTTAAATACAAATGTTTTCTCTCAAGCTCTCTGTTTTATTAAAAAAAAAAGATTTTATTGTCAATGAGTATATTAATTGACCATCAACTATGATATGTACACTGTCAGAGTTTATAGACACTTTATGATTTTAATTAAATTGTTTGTTCAAATATGATGTTAAACTGTTCATGAAAATGAGAAGTGCTCAGCCAGGCGAGTCCTACTGCTGAAAGTATGGGTTAAAATAAGGGAATTGTCAAATATGTTACCTGTTAGTGACCGTAATCAGTCTATACGTCATATTATTCATATAAGTACACTTTTACACTCTTCCTCATCATCAATTTTTTTTTTATTCAGTTGTTTGAAAAGAGGAGACAAAAAGCTAGATAGGGTGCTGATCCTGCAATGAGGGGAGTGTATTTGGAGAAACAGAGAGAAGCACAAGTATTTTATGATCCAAAACACCCACTTTAATCAAAAGATGCAGGCTGCTTGTAAGTACCGTGTATAATGTAAATTTACTACATTTGAGGGCAGAGATTTTTCTTACAAAACCCCAAAGTTGTGGAAAAGCCTTCTAATTAGTGATCGGGACTCCGTCACAGTCTCAGTGTTTAAGTCTAGGCTGAAAACCTATTTATTTTTCTTATTTATATTATTGCCAAGCATTTTGTAAATAGATTTGTCTATTCTCCCTACTTCTGGTTGGGGATCTTGTCGCATAGAGGAATGAGTGGTCTTCTTGGGATGTGTGTAGTGACTGGGGACGGATCCACCTGAAAATGAAGATGGTCTCAGACTTGGCTGATGCAGACAGCTGTTCTCTGATGACTTGTGACTGCAGTCGCTCAATAGTTGAGGACTGAATTTCCTACAAAAATTTTGTACCTGGGACAAATCATTTTTTGTCGCAGGACAAAGTTCTGTTAGTAACATAGTTGTGAAACTGTGCTTTACCTTGAAAAGGAACTGTTAATGTTTAAGCTTTGCAACAAGCAGATAAGTTACACTGAATGAATTCACTCACTTGAAACACTGTTTGTTCTACTGAGACAACAATGCCCTCGGATTTGTGTCTTCAAAAAATATAAAATTTGGCCTGTTCTTATGCATAAATATAAATATACAAAAAATATAAAATTTGGCCTGTTCCATGATGACTTTTTAAATACCTCACATTCAGCGTTTATGAAATATAGCTCGAAGAGTCTCCACAACTGCACTACTCAGGAAAATATTTGTTTACACACTCACTCACTCACTCACCTGAAGACAACCCATCATCACATTCTTCATCTTCTGTCAAGTCGTCGTCGTCGTCGTTGTCATCATCATCTTCCTCGCCCTCCTCCTCATTATCATTTTCGTCTTCTTCCTCAGAAACATCAGCATCGCTCGCCAGCTTCCTCTGAGCTTCTCCTTCTTTCAGCTCGGCATTCTTTCTCTGATCTTTGTGTAATTTTTTCCTTTTATCCCCGTTAAGTCGCTCTTCAGCATTTTCATCATACCATGGACATTTTCTTCTTTTTTCTCTAATACATAGACTTTGTTCTTCACGTACAGTCTTGTCGCCATCGCCTGTGCTCGTCTCTGTGGAATCTGCATAAACTGAACTGGTGCTAAATTCCTGAGAGCCATTATGACTGGGAAGAGAGACTGGATGAACAACAGGAGTAAAATGACCCACATCTGTTGCCTCCTGCACGAGCATGTCCATTGGCGTGGGACACGCCGACGTCACTGTTGCAGATGCATTGTCCAGGTCTGAAGTCTGGTGTGTCTCTTTCTGTTTTAAAACCTGGAAGTCCCAGCTTGAAAAGCCCAGCTCTGTGAGCTGGATGTCAATAGTGAACTCTGAAGACATGTCTGCCTGTCAACAATAATAATCAAAAAAAGACATCCGTTGCACTGACACTTTCTATTCTTTCTGCACGCGCAGTGTGAAAAGGATTGGTGTGCTGTTAGTGTTGTGTTGCTAAGAGCTGCTAGCTAACCTTGCTAATCCACCTCACACCTCTCAGACTCCGCTTTGACTTTCACAGACGAGTCATTCGAAAGCATGAATTTCGCAAAGAACTGCTTTCAAGAGGCCAAAAAAAATAAATAAATAACAACTAAAACTCTTTTACAGAATTAAAATAAGCACCCTTTGTCTAATACTGCTTGCTGCTTTTTTTTTTGCTTCTTCCTCTTCTTCCTCCTCTTCATTGGGGTTTGGCGGTTATTATGACAGGATAAAGCGTAACCGCGCCATCTAGCGAACTGGAGTGCGGAGGTGCTTAAATATAAATAAAAGAAAGGTTTTGTTCAGAACTGTCTTTTCGATACGTTTCATACATTGCAGTATTTAGATATCTACCTGAAGTTTAACCTGCACCATAAGTAAAATCAAAATGATAAGCTACTTGCTCAATGTAAACAAACTCATACACCAATAGATATTTAAAAAAAAAAAAAAAAAAAATCTAAACTGAATATTTTTTTACTAGGATTAGTCTATATTAACAGTGCTGAAGGTATAAGTGAATTTTAATGCATTGAAGTCATCTTTATCTGATCTACTTTTTCAATTTCTCATATGTGATTCACTCGCTGATTACCGAACAGGGAGTTCTGTTAAAATTGTGTTTCTTTGTATTGATAAGTTAGACAGACAGTTCTGTCGTACTGTAAGACAGACAGACATGTACGTGGGTCTTCAACATGAAATCATAATATCACTGATTACATTAAAGCTGATCAGCTTATTTTTAGTTTTAACTTTTTAACTATTTCTACAAACTCAGTATGTTCCGGTTGTTGGGTGACCTTATTTTTTGGGCACACAACCTGGACCTTACCAACTGAAGCAACTCCAGATCATAACACTGCCCCCACAGGTATGTACAGTGAGCACTAGACATGATGGATCACTTCATCCACCTCTCCTCTTACCCTGATGCACCCTTCACTCTTGAACAAGGTAAATCTGGACTTATGGGTTAGGGTTAGGGTTAGACACATGACCTTTTTTCCCCATCGCTCCACAGTCCATTCTTTGTGCTCCCTAACAAACTAAAACCTTTTTTTCTGATTAGACTCACTAATAAGTGGTTTTCTTAAGGCTACACAGATATCTTGTCCAAATCCCTTAAATTCTCCGTGGATTGGGCATATGGAAATGCTCTTACATTCACTATTATACATAGCTGTACGTATAATATAGTTACATATAATATATAACATAGTTTATCACCACAGTAATTGTCCAGTGGAAGGCTCTTAACTATTTGCTTAATGTACAAAAGAGATCACATCAAATGCAAGTTTAAGGAGGCAAGCAGTTTCTGTGAGTTTTAACAGTTGACACGACTCCCAGCTACAGAAAAGAAGATATGTTTTGTCAAACTGACAAAATGTGCACAGACCTGAACAATAATTAAAGATATGTAAATAATGTACACTATGTAAAAGAAACATTACTTAGATAGACACAGATCCGTTGTCAAAATTAGCAAGATGTCGAAAACCCAAGCAAGTGAAGATTTTCCTCGGCAGATTGCATAAAAAGCTGGCCAGGTTCAATTCCCACCTCTATGTGCATGGAGTTTGTATGTTCTCCCCATGCTTGGTGGGTTTCCTCCCACAGTCCAAAAACACACAGATTAGGCTAACTGGCGTTCCCAACATGCCCGTAGTGTGTGGATGAGAGTATTTGCACTGTGATGGATTGGCACCCTGTCGAGGTTATATCCCAACTCGTGCCCTAAGTCTCCTGGGATAGGCTCCAGGCCCCCTGCGACTTGTCGCCTTCACCTGTGCATACAGGCTAAAGCGGTATAGACAATGAGTGAGTATGAGTAAGTGAGAGTCACTCGTCATTTTAATGAATCATTTTCTTATTTATAGTGTACTTTTGCATAGTCTTTAAGAAGCTTTTCTGTGTAATCTGTGCAAGTCTTCACTCCCCACATGCATTAGGTTCAATGATGTTTGCAGGATGTTATCCATCATTGCTACTGCCATTGCGGTAGACAAAATGAACAATGTAAGAAAGTAGGCTAAATATCTACTATTTATGATATATTCTATATATATATTTATAGAATTTCAATTTCCATTTCCTGGAACTAAGAGGCTCAAACCTTTTCCACCATGACAATGCCCTTGTGCACACAGTGCACTCCATAAAGCCGTCGTCTGCCAATGCTGATGTGAAAGAACCTAAATGTTCTGCAACACCTGAACTTGACTGCACCCCAGGCTTCTTCACCCAACATCAGTGCCTGACCACACTAATACTCTTGGGGCTGAAAAAAATACAAATCCCCACATCCACACTCCAAAATCTAGTGGAAAGCCTTTTCAGAAGAGTTAGTGTAAAAGCTAAGATAGGTCACTTCTTAAATATTATTCATTCTCAAGGTTCTGGAACTGGTACATATGGGTGGGATAAACATATCAGGGGTCAATAAACTGTGACAAGTAGTGAATGAATAGTGTATAAAATGAGTACAAAAATATAAAATTAATTGTAGACTGAGACAACTTGTACGTGAACCATATATTTTCCTACCTCAAATAATTAATAATTGAGGCTGCATACCAGTGAGGATCCATCCGTACTGCTATTATTGCTTATTTTGAATAACAATACTATGGTTTAAAATAATTATTCCAGAATGCATAAGGCTATCAGGAAAAATCTATGATTCTAGCAATTTAAAAGACCTGAGCTAACGGTTATGCACACAGCTGTAATTAATCCCAATTGTATGAACAATGCCGTTTAGACTACTGACTTTTCTTGTTGAAAAAAATAATAATTGACATTTGAAGCTGCCATCCATTTGCTGAAAAAGAAAGTCACTCTGTTGCATTCAGGCTATCTAGTCACACATGAGCATCTAATATCTGATACATTAGACTGGTGTATAAAGCCAGTATCCTCAGATGATGGTCACATTTTTATCCACCATGCCATCACTGCAGTTTGAATGTTAATTTAGCTTTTAAATTCTTTGTTTTTTCAATCTAAGCATTATGTAACAATCAAGTACAGTGAAATTACTGAAGCGTTTTTACGCACTGACACTCAGTTCTCGTCACAAATTATTACGATATTATTTCTCATTTGTCCCAAAGGACATTGTAGTCCATATGGAATGATATGAAGAGACAAGATCTTTTAGTCAGTAAATCTTCTAGCTTTTAACATCATTACACATCTAAATTACTAAAACTACAGAATATATTATCATTGTTCAGGACTGTACTGTCAATTTCCACCACATTCTTGTAGTAATATCTAGACTTCAAAGTGAATTTATTTAACTGATTATTTATTTAATCAATCGCTTTATTTTACTTAAAGTGTCTGAATCAAAATGGAAAAAATGCTGGACCGTAAACATTTGCACACTGATTCCAAAACATCTTCCTTAAGGTGGTATTCTTTAATTTTAGCCAACATGGGGAAAATTACACTGCAGACACAGCAGAAAACATTTTTTCCAGATGGATACAGTGGTCAAGGTTTGTGCATTACTTAAAAAAAGAGAAAGAAATCATCCAAAATAAATCAACAAAACACAGGGCCACTGTGTATGCATTAATTTACAGATGTCATATGAAACAGTTTAACTTGCTTCGTAACACAGACAGACCTGAGCTAACTCTTCTGATTCAAATTAAAACAATTAAACCTATTCTGTGCATCATTTTAAGAGTTTCAAAAATTTACCTGCATTACTAGGATAGAATGAAAGGCCATATAAAAGTTCACAATGAACAATTCCAACCAAGTAATCAAAGTAATATCTTTGCTGGTTGAAGTTTGCATGATTTTAATGGAGTACATGTACACACACCTTTAAAAAGTTAGCTCAGATAAACATAAGACCAGACATCTCTTCTCAAAAACCAGTAGGTGGAAAGTGACTGAATTCACTCCTACATAGCAAACAGGTTCTGTACATGGCATCCTGTTGCATCATCAGGATTAGGAGGCACAGATCAGATTATAAACAAATGAAACTAGATTTTTTTTCTTAAAAAGAAAAAACAACTCAGGGAAAAAATCATCTCTGAAACTGTAGTCACAGGTAACAAAGTTAAAAGTAGCATCAGGAAATTAAATAATCAGCTAGCTCTCTAATTGAAGACTAATTCCACTTAGGCATACCATTTTTCCACTTAGGCATACCAACTTCTAAAAAATCATGTAAAAACAACTCAACTCACTCGTGATAGTTATAAAAAAATTACATTAAAATATTGAAATAAAAGCCAAATTTAAAGCCTTTCACTAGGAGTGGGCTTTTCTTTATTATTAATAATCAGGTTCACGCCCCTACAGTTCTGCCATGTTGTAGACATGGGTTTGATTATGCTATACATTTAAATCGTGGCCCAAACCATATACTATGCCACATCTATAAAAACATCAAAATGAAATGAAGCCATTTGAGACTTTTGGGTTTCCAGTTTCCACATAAAACACTCGCGAAAGTCTCACCCACTCAAAGCATCTTAACCAAAACACATTTCTCTCACCTTCCTTCACTAAAGTCCACTTTAAAACAATTGAAACCCTCTCCCCTGTTCTGTCAAACCCTCGTTCCTCTCTTATGCACAGCTTATCTCTTATTGCCCCCAGCAGACTTCTCTTCCTCCTTTTCATGGCTCTGTTGGTGGGCTTTAAGGTTGCTCTCTCGACCAAAGCTCTTGCCACATGTTGCGCAGGAGTAACGGCCAGCCTTGTGTGCGCGAGCCATGTGGGCCTCCAGCTGCTCAGCACGGTTAAAGCTCTCCTCGCATTCTTGGCATGGATGTGGTTTGCGCTGTGTGTGCTTCTCTTTTTTGTGTGCTCGGAGCTGAGCTGGTGCAGAGAAAACGAGGTCACACTCTGTGCACGGGATTTGGCGAGCTGCTGGAGAAGCTGCCTTTGGTTTCTTGTTGTCGGATTTGTCTTCGTCGGGGTTGAGATCCTGCACGGCAGATTTCGGTGGTCGTCCTCGCCTTCCCACTGTTTTGGGTTTAGCCTCGGCTTCAGGTGCTGCTGTTGGTGCTGGCACGTCCTCAGACGTCTCCGCTATTTCGGTTTCTTCACTTTTGCTCAGCTTTTGCTTCTTTTCTCCAGTCGCTGAGCTCGTTTCGGGTTTGGGAGGCCGGCCGCGCCTTTTGATCGGGGCGCTGCCATTGCAGTGCTGGTCAGAGGCGTGGTTTTCTTGATGCTGCAGCAGCTCGGACTCATCTTCAAAACCCCTGCCACACTTACCACAACGGTAAGTTTTGTTTGCATCGTCAGTGTCATTTCCATCTGCGGGTGCAGCGTGCTGAGCCAGACGATGTGTACGGAGAAGTGCCGGGCTCCGGAATGTCTCGGGGCATTCTTTACATACAAAGTGACGCTCAGGACACACCTGCCGTCGGTGTGTGGTCAACTAAGGACGTGAGAAGACAAACTGACCAATTAAACAGGGCCGATAATAAAAAATAAAAAAAACTGATTTCAACTATACAAGTTAGTTACCAAGAATAAAAAGAATTTATATAATTCTTTTTTTCTTGGTAACTAACTTGTATAGTATAAATACATTTTAATAGAAATACATTTTATTAAAAACAAACATACAAAAAAACACCTGGACCATTATTTAAACTTGAAGATTTAGGACTATACAGAAAAGTGGGCACAGTAAACAAATCCTGAACTTGAGTAAAAGTAGGGACACCTACTAGTAACACCTCAAACCTTACTCGTCAGTTAAGAACAATGCAGCATGAATAATTCGAATATGAAAAGTTATCCGCAAAAGCAGCAGCTGAATCTTGTAAATTGACCCTCACCTTCCCTTTTGCAATTCCCTTTCCCCACCTATAGCAATTCTCAAAATGCATGAGTGCCCTCACTACTTACTAATAAGTTGCCATGATTGCCTCGCCAAATACAAAGTGACTGATGTGTGCATTTATTGAAAAACGTTCAGTGCAGAGTTACGGTTTGTTATTGTTCCATGTGCTGTTTGTTATTGTTCCATGTACTGCATGTTATGACGAGCGAGTTCAGTAGAACAGCATTATATTGGTTTCAGTTTCTTTATGATCTTTATGAAATAATAAGAGAATGGAATATGGTGCCTATGTTGCCTTCCTGAAGTTTTAAATTAATGATACTTCCTTAGATCTTAATTATATTTGTGTACTCCTGTTTAGAATAGTTATTTTTTATTTTTACAGCTACACATAGTAAATAAACAAGCAATAAATATAATGCTTTAAATTGAAGATCACAGTAACCCACACACCAGTCGGCTATTCTGATTTTTGTGATCGAATTCAAACACCTTGAGCTGAGGAGCCCTTAATATTACTGTGGTAAAAATCCTCTTCTTACAAATCTACTTAAGCAAAAGTAATCGCCTTCACATATACATAAGTATCAATATCAGTAGCTTACAACAGCCTTGTCATGCCAAAAGAGTCCGTCTCTCTCGTCAGTATCTGCAACTGTCTCCTCTTCTGATTTCAAACACCTGATACATAATTATGGAAGGCAAATCATGCAATTATGCATAACAGCCAGCAGGTGCAGATACTACGCACCGCTCGGGGTATGTCATGCAATATCATGCAGAAATGTAGTGGAGTAGAAAGTACAAATATTTGTTGTAGGATATAGTGGTGTAAAAGTTAAAAAAAAGTAGCATCTAATAAAACTACTTATTAAATACAGATATGTGAAATCTCTACGTCTATATAGAAACCATTTAGGTGGAGGATAAATAAGTACATTTACAAATAAGTAAATGTACTTATTTACCCTCCACCTCTGATTACACATGAGGAGAAATATCACACATTTTTGTAATGGGCTGGGAATCATTGCATCTGTGTGACGTGTGTTGAGAAACATTTAACATGAGATTCACTGTTGTTCCATACTTGACTGATCACTGGTATGGAATGGAAATGATAGCTAAGTAGCTCAATCAGGTTAGTGCTGTCAACTTATTCTTTAGACAGACCGATTTTAAACTCTTTGAACCTAACAAACTGGCTCCTTATCCAGGTACGTTTAGAAAGCAATTTTGTTCCTGTTTGACCAGGATGTAGCTGCATCTGGTTTTTCCAAACTGCTACACAAGATGATGAGCTGCAGGAGTCAAAACCAGCCTATGCTCTGAGGACACAGACACATTCAATGACGCAAAAGAAAATAGTAGATAGGAATATCCCTGTACCTCTGAGAATGTACGAAAGCTCTCTTTGCAGTGAACACACTTGAAGGGCTTGTCTTCCTTGTTGTGAGTGGACTGGTGTAGGGTTAGTTCCTCGGAGGATGGAAAGGTGCGGTCGCACACATAACAGGTGAAGAGAGTGTCACACTACAGGAAAGACAAAATTACATTATAATTTTATAAAATACAACTCCCTAAAAAATTCAACAATTCTATATTCAGAAAAGCACTGTCATTCAAAACAAAAACAAACAAGTGACTTTAATAATATTAATCAATAGGGGATATTACATTTTATTGTTTGGTATTGCTGTCACTAGTGAATGAACTAGTGACTAGTTACACTGATTGTCAGAGAGTGCTGCAACACCTACCCGTAGCTTCATAGCACAGTAGTCTACTACTTTGTAGTCTGCTGTTTGCCATTATTACCAATGAAATATGTCTAGATCGCCCTCATTTTGTATTGCTTGTTCATATGTGCGCAACACACACTAGGCTAACGTCACAGAGCATCAAATTCTTTAACAAGTAGATGTTAATAAGTAGATTTGTATTGGACTAAAACAATTGTTGGTATTAATGCATTCTTTTAAAAATTAACGTGTACAACAACCTTGGTTAAAATATCAAGAAACTGTCATCTAAAATGATTTAATCTGACCTGCTGCAGTTGCTGTTTGTATTCTTCACGGTGACTCTTCTTCATATGCCTCTCTTTGGCTTTAGAGTTGCAGAAGGTTATAAAACACTGGAAACATTGCAGGCTCTCATGCTGGTCTGCGAATTGAACAAAAATAGATTTTTTCCCTCAAAACAATTCCCTATAGTTATTACTGTAAATAAGAAAAGCCTGATCTTGTGTTTCATGATCACATTTCCTTTAGTTGAACAGACTGAAGCGAGCTTCAAGTTGTCTCATCTTTTTTTATTTTAGTTGTTATTAACGTATACATTTCTTAATCTATGAACTGAAAAGTTATTATTTAGATACATTATTTAATCCCGTGAAATCCTCTTTTGTTTACTGGTTGATCATTTATACCTGCATGAAATGCAAATGCTTACTATAAAAGCAGAAGTATGTAAAAAAAGTGGCATCGTAATCGGACTAACAGCACACGCTTTCACATAAACCATGGCTTCAACCTTCAGTGAAACCTTAGGATCACAATAAGCCGCTCACAAATGCCAAAACGTGTGCCTCAAAAATAATGTCTGCATCTGTGAGACACAACACGCATTTGGAAATTAAATTTAATCCTCCAGAGCAGGATGTGAAAACTGATCCATGCTCAGAAGTGTGATGAATGGATCCAGGGAATAACTAATAATAAGTCAGGAATTCTTCGGTACTAAAAAGCAATACAACCCTACTACGTGTATATAATCAATATTATTATACTCAGTCTAACTTTGCTTTGATTGTCTTGAGCATCTTCACAGGTGAGAACAGAAAGCAGTTCTTACAGGACTGAATGACAGGAGGAGGAGGACGAGGAGGAGGACGAGGAGGACGAGGAGGATCAGGGAGGAGGATCGCGGTGTACGGCTTCCCCGCTTTCTCTGCATTCACATCAGCAGTGGCAGCCGTCTCTCCACCTCCCATCACGATCTCCTCGATCTTCAGTAGATCAGAATCCATTCTGAAGGCCTATATGGACATGCACAACTGGAAAGAAACACTTGGATAATAAGACAATAAGACTATTATGAAAAGCTTTTTTTTCTATTCCATTATAGGACAGATGAAAATAGGTTCTTTTAAAGTCTGGTTCCTCTTAGGGATGTTACAATTTCATCAGATTTTTTATTTTTTTGGTCAGGCTTGCTCATTATGCCTCAGAATATATATTTACTCACAAAGCAGCTTTTTTTTTTTTAAGTATATATTATGGAAATAAGTCGTAAAGAAGGTGGGATTGTGGCCTTGCACTTCCAGGGGCTGAGGTTCAATTGCCGCCTCAGGACTGCACAAATGGTGTTTGCACGTTCTCACCAAACGTGCTTGGTGAGTTACTTCCCACAGTCCAAAGACATGCAGATTAGACTAATTGGTGTTACCAAATTGCCAGTAGTGTGTGAAAGAGCATGCAAGTGTGAGCCCTGTGATGGACTGGCCCCAAGTCCCCTGGAATAGACACCAGGCCCCCACGCAACCCTGTATACAGGATAATGCGGTATAGACGATGAGTGAGCAAGTGAGTTGTAAAGAAATATGTTTGAATCATAATAATCAGCCAGGACAACGGTGGCAAAGAAAAACTCCTGAGATAGCAATAAGAAGAACACAAACACTCACTCAGATAAACTCAATCACCTCAAAACAAATGGGACATAACTGATAAACACACACGTGCAAACACACTCATCAACAACCATCCAGCAAATCTCACATAAAAACCTGAAATTGCTTTGCACAATATTAATTAACCGCTATCTGCACTAGAATTGTTTTTAGGCCTTCGCTGCTAATTACAAGAAATGTTTACAGTTCGCAATTCATTACCAGAATATTGGATCGCGTCATGTTGTTTGTCGTGTTCTTTCATTGCACGTGCACATTATATTGTCTTTTTTTTTGTATAGTATATGTATTTGTATATGTTTTGTCTTCGCTAATTAGATGTTTGTATTTAGTTTTTGTATTAAGTTTTGTTAACTTATGTTGTTTGTATGCAACACTTTGGTCCAGGAGGAACTGTTTCCTTTCACACTGTACTGAACTGTATATGGCTAAAATGAGAATAAAGGCCTTCTCGACACCTAGACCTCAACTCATGTGGGTGACATCAGATGTAGTGGATTGATCTTGCAGGCTAAGCTCTGCCTACTAATTAGGTTTTTGTAAGCTGCTTCATGATGAGGTTGATCTTTAAACGTGTACACACCTAAAAGGCAAGTTTATACTTGAGAAACAATAGTGGTAAAAGTTCAGAGAAGTACACAAAGTTTGCAGTCTTTCCTCAGCTGTAGTGAGGACCAGTGGGGATTTCAGACAAGACTCTTATTATGGTTTGAAGCCCTCACCTCTTTCTATCGAACATTGCTCCTAATACGGTCTTGTGTATTACGGTAAACTTTCCTTTCATCACAATGTAGACCTGGTTGTTGGTGTAGCCTGTCCTGCTAACGTACTTAAATGGCCAGGAGGAGTTCGTAACTAATACTTCAAAAAAAAAAAAAAAAATCCTGCCGTGACCACCACTGACGGCTCGGCTAGCTAACGAATTAGCCAGTTAGCTCTAAACAGCAAGCAGGACAGATGTAAATGATTGATTTGTACTAAATGTGCGGAAAGTTAAACAACAGAAAAAGAAATAACCAGAAGAGTCTAATATAGCGCAGGTAAAGCGTATGTTAGTAATGAGCTGTGAAACAGTTAGACATTAGCTAGCTCGTCGCTAACAACCCGGGGCCTGGTGACACGGCCTTGTCCCAGCTGCAGGAAAAACACACCGCCGGCGGTCCGAGCAAACCGCGGGCATGTGCTCCAGTGATTCAGCTCATACCTGGTTCATGATAAAAGCTAACTTTTGCGTGAATTCCAGGCCCAAAACAAACCATCCTATATGAATGTATGTATGTATGCTGTAGCTAATTTGACACCAAGCTAAGCTAATACCCGTAGAATTTAAACTAGCCAACTGTTGACCTGTATTTTTTAGCAATCCGGCTGCTAAGCAACGCCTTTACAATTCGGTTCACGTACACAATAGTTTGCAATCCCGGAGAGGGGGAACGGTAAACAACAAACAACGATGGTTACTACACGCTTACCTTATATATCTGCACTTTTTATGGAGGGAAAACACCAGCACAAACTACTCCTGCAGTTGGTATAAAGGGGGCGCAAGTGGGCAGCCGTTACTGTAGCCTACGGTTAGCTCCAGGCGCGGAGTTAATAGAGGCCAACTGCGCATGCGTGACCCAAATTCCGCCTCCCTCAGGTAAATCGGATCATATGGTTCGGTTCACCAGAAAAAAAAAAACCGACTCTTTGTCTGAATCATTGATTCGGATACAAGCTTGAGCTGTGCTACTGTGACCGGTGGTTGTTCTTGTTATGGCTCAAGTTATTTCATGAGGCTTTATGCTACCTTTCAATAAACAAACAAACAAACAAAAATAGCATTGTATTTCACAGAGTACGTTTACATAATTGCAAAACAATACATCATTTAATACATCATACAGTAATCCCCAACATATGAACGAGTTTCCTAAGTCCAACAAACATTGTCTATGTACTGGGATACTAACAGTATAAAATATACACAGTATAAAACTAACATGATCCACGATCTTGCCCTTGTTCTTTAGAATCGTGCCGATGGTTGAGCGATTCATGTTAAAAAGAACAAGCAATGTCTGCCACCTTTTCACCTTGCTCCACTCTGTCAATTATTTTCACTTTTGTCTCCATCATTATTGCTTGCCGCTTCTTAGCAGTACCAGCTTCATCACCAGACATGTGATCCATGTGAACATCCGCGATTGAACATGTGTGAATGCATGGTCGCATCTTTAAACGGTCGTAACTCGAATGTTCATATGTAGGGGACCTTACTATATACTTACTATATATTCATCATCGGTAATGATCCTCGACATGAAAGATGGAAAAACTGGCAGCAAAGTCTAGCAAGGACTAGCATGCCGTGGATGACTCGTCCTTCATGTCAAGGATCATTACCGGTGACGAAATTTGGGTGTATGGGTCTGACCATGAGACAAAGCAAAGTGGTAATGCACATGGTCAGAATAGCACCAGTCGCACAGCTCTTGATGTACACAGGACAATGTCTTTTGGCATGCTGATGCAAGTCGGTGCTCACTGTGACTGTACATGCAGCCTTGTGCTGCCATCTGTTGTTGCGTCTCAATATCAAAACCTTTTGATACCACCTTACAACGTATAATGTTTAAAATTGTCAGTACCCATTGGCCTTTTTTAACTCCATTCCTAAAAGTCACAGTAAGTCCAGCCATATCAGCTTGTTTTAGACAACTTACTTCCATGAACTCACTTTTCACCAGTAGGGTCAACCCTTTAATTTTTATCTCAGTAAATTAACTGAGTATTATTCACATTATTCAATGTACTATATGAAAAACAAGAATAAAAGTTATATTGCTAATTCATAAGATTTACTCATAGAATTGGCGGTCATGCATTAGGATATAAAATTCATTTGTATAATCAATCAAATTCTTGAAGCAAACATTTGGTTAATTATATATGATCATTAACACTGTTCCCTTTAACTTGGGTCTCTTGACTCTTCTACAAAACATTTTAGTTTCATTATCTAGTTTTTATTTTTAAATACACTGTAAAAAAAAAATTCTAATTGATTCCACAGAAAGAGGACAACTTAGGCATAAAATGTATAAAATTATAGATCTGCAAGGTCACAGTTTCACACACACACCAAGCTTCTTTTATGTACTGTACATACAAACACATTTAAAGTAAATAATAGTATAAACAATAAAACACACCATGGAACACATTCTTTACTTAGCAATGAATTCATTACAAAAATAATATCGGACCAAACAAAAGACATTTTAACAGTTCAAAAGTAAAACTAAATTGACACTATGCATGCTTTACTGACATCTACCATATATTAAAAAAAAATGATTCTTTTCACAGTTTATAATGTCCAATTTTTGTACAATTTGTGGACCTGTGGATACATTCTGAACTGACGCTAAATACCTACACAGTGCAAATATGGTTAAAACTTTAACTTTGAAAAACAAGTGTCTAAACTGATTTACCATGTAAACAAAATTCTATCATTGGTTGTTTTTAAACCAAAATAAATAAATAATGTGACAATTAAAATGGTATGACAAAAAAGCAAAACCTAAAAAAATAGATATTTTAAACAAACAAAACCCAAACTGCTCTGGGGTAGATTTTATTATGAAGAAGACGTGTCTGTTATACCCCTGAAGGTGTTGTAAAAACACCTGTCTAAAAATCTCCTTAGCAAGGATATTTGATCAATTGGAGGTCTCCTCCCCAACACACACACACACACACACACACACACACACACACACTTTAGCTAAAATAGTATACTTAAGACAGAAGAAAAAATTAAATAAAATCCATTAAAAAAATGGAAGAGTCTTAGATACATGTGGTAACAATAAATTATACATGGACTAGCCCCTGGTAAATGCATATGTTCACATAATCCATATGTTAAATAAGGGTAAAAAAGGGTCTCTGAAAGTAAAGGAAAAATGAACAAGAGAGCTAAAATTTGCACTCTGTATTTAGCTGTTATATACTTTGGGTCTCAATACATATAAACCAAGCAAAACTGCTTTTTTAATTAGAGTTTAAAAATTTTAACTGGTGGCTACACACTCTGATGTAGTGTCTCAGAGATTACTTACAAAAGTGTAAAAACGCACAAGTGGCTCACTTGGGCCTGGCAAACCAATGTGTATAACTTGCTACCCTGTACTATTCCTACTAAACAACTTGTGGAACAATGTATTAGGCTTCAAATGTATTAGGCACTCAACATGTGATTCCAACAAGTGAAAAGTATAGTTATATTCAACTGGGTTCTATAACTGAGTATTACAGTTATGGTTATTATATTACTTTTGCAAGCAAGTTAAGTAAATAATAAGATTTTTCTTTCGTTTATTGGTGTTTGTTCTTTTAATAATGAGAGCAGATTAAACCATCATTCTGCCCTACACCAGACAACACCAAGAAACAAATCAAGAAGGTTAATAAAATCAAAATAATAAAAACATTGGTTTAATATGGCTAATGATCAAAGCAGTTTAGCAGATTCATGTAGTTCCTTGATTGTGAAACTTCAGGAAGCAGTTGTGATTGCGAGATATACAGAGGAAAACACAGCATTTAAGACAACGTACTCTAGACATTTGCTCACAACCTCCAAATCTACACCTAGCCTCTTCACCCTCGGAAAGTTGTTCTGGCCAGTGACCCAAACCATCATATCGTGTGACTGCATCAGGTAAAGGGGTCTCAAAGACATCCAAATGTCCTGCGGAGGCATTTGATCCAAGCTGTGCTGGTATTGGGAGATATGGAGGTGAGGAGTCTTGCACAGCAATATGGCTGGAATGAATTAAAGCTTTAGAAACTTCCAGTCGGAAAGCCATAAGTGACAGTGGCTCTGAAGGATGGTTTTGATTTTGCTTGTACTGTAGCCAAGAATTAACTAATGCCAGATCAATAAGGTCCCAAAGAACAGACTGTGGCCAGGCACTGGGTGATGGGCTTGTGCAGGGTGTGCGATAAAGGCTTCTCAAATCTCTGTTCAGATTTGCAGCTTTGATGGCTCTCTCAAAACCACTGACGAGCGATGTTGAGCGTGACTTTTCCTTTGTTACTGCTGACAGAATAAAGCCATGATGGCATCTGAACAGTTTCAGTTTACCATCGGACGTGACAAACTCATCACCTATTTGCCCCCTAGCACCACCAACTTTTCCAGCACTGCGCACTCCTGCCTCTAGAAGATGCTCCAACATGGAGGGCGTTGATAGCTCAGGCTTGCAAAGAAATACCATTCCTTGATTATCAGTTTTTTCTCGAGAAACCATTTTCTCAACAATCTCCTCTCTGTTACAGTCACTGACTCGCAAGTTAAAATCCATGACCAATCCAGCAGAATTTATCATGACTGTGTGATGTAATGAGTGTGTTGGGTGTCTCTGAAAAGGAAGGAGATACTGGTCAACTCCATAGTTTCCGTTTCGTTTAAGTGCTTGACACCCTTCTCGAACACCGTTCACTATTGCCTCAACCTTCCATAGGGGATCTTTCTTTAATATCAAAACGTCTGTGCAATTCGGTGCGTCTTGATCCTTATGTGTATCCTGTCCATTGCAGTTTAATCTTTCCCCTCCAAGACTGGCGAATCTTAGATTAGATGCAAGTTCAGAAAACATGTCTGCAGGCATGGCATCAGCAATCAGTGGCACTCTGGTTAACTCATCCCAGTACAGCTTCACACTTGGAAACTAAGTGTTAAATGGAAAGAAGGAGAAAGTTTTAGCATAAATCTGGATTTAGCATTTAGCACAAAAGGTAGAACAATTTATATTATTTATTTTTAATTTTCACTTTGGTCTAAATGCCAATTTAATCAAAATTATACACAGGCAGCTCTAGAGTTAGTGGCACACTTGATAAAGAATTACTTTAACTAGATAATCATAATCATACACTGATGAAAAAAAAGAAAAGATTTTTTACCAAAACCACATGTCACAAATATCGACACCCCTGCATATATAATATTTAAAAGACAGAATTTTTTTTATTCACCACCAAACACATAACTACTACTACTCTCCTAATCCAGGAACTTGGTCCTCTCTTGTGAACTCTCATATTCGGGTCACACCACAGATGTACAATGCGGCAATCATCTTCAGAGTTTAATTATGTGGTCAATTAAACTTTTTTTCACGTTGGTCTGGATAGATATTTTGGATTTTTATCCAGGTAGAATATTAATCCAAGAACTAGAAATAGCTTCCAAACAAATGTATAAAGCCATATGTATTCTGTCGTTCTCTGTACCACTTGTCCTGTGCAGGGTCTTTGGAGGCCTGCAGCCTATCCCAGGGGACTTGGGCACTAGGTGGGGTACCCCTGGAGAGGGGTGCAAGTCCATCGCAGGCCATAAGCACGCACACACACTACGGGAAATATGTAAATGCTACTTAGCCTAATCTCCATGTCTTTGGACTGTGGAAGAAAACTTGAGTACACAGAGGAAAGCCACAAAAGACGGAGAGAACATGCAAACTCCAGGTGACACAGACCCAAGGCGAGTCCGGAATCCCCCAACCTGGGAAGTGCAAGGTCACAGTGCTAAAGGTAGCCATATTTTGATTTTAAAATGTTCTAATAATTATTTATTAAGTCATTACCATGTATTGTATCCTAACAAAAGTCCTAGTTCCTTTAGAGAGCCACACCGCCTCCTCTATAAAGGTCCTCAATCATAATAAACTATTTTGCAATAATGTTTCCTGTTGTATTCATTGCCAAAAAGCTGTTTGTTTCATCTGATCATAAAATCTCACTAATTCAAGTAGTATACAGTGAACTATAGCTGCTTAGGTTTGTTGATGGACAAAAGAACAGGCTTTCGTCTCCAACTACGATCGTGAACAAACGCTGCAAAATATGTGTCCTCTTCTACAAAGGATCATTACAGCCCCAATATCTTTCTGTATTTCACTTTCAACAGTGAAATACAGGCATTTTCAGCCACGTACCTATTCTTCGTAGGACCACTGTTTGATCTTAACACAGGGCAACACACTTTTGTCTCTTTTCCTTTGTGCATTCTCTACACTTTCCCATGCTGATAAATGACTAAGGGAATCAGGCTTTTGTTTGTTTTTCTTGTGAACCAGGAAGTCATGAATGAAAACTCAAACAATTTTAATACGGCACTAAATAACATCTGACCCTCACAGCCACATGCTAACCTTTCCCAAATTGTTGCAACAAAGTTGGAAATGCAGAATTGCTTATAATGTGTTTATTGTTATAATTGTATAAATATAGTGGTTTTAAATATAATTGTTTGCTGTGGCATTACAAATTCCATTCCAAACTAAAAAGTCTGTCCATTTCCCCGTTCTTCCCTTGTTTGTATGGCAATGCACTTTCCTCCTGAGACTTTTGGAATGTTTGTATTTTGTATGGTATTTTTTCCCCTTGAATCAATTTGACCATTTTTTTAACTGTAATTATAAAATATATGCTAGTAATTCTTGAGCTGTCTGCATACATCTCACTTATTGAAAAAAGCCCTGACACAAAATCTCCTAAAAACATAAAAGAAAATGTTTGACAAAGGAGGATCATACAGAACTGTTTAATGACAGAATTCCATCATTAACCTTCAGTTTAATTGTAATGAGAAACATGGTGAATAATGAGGCCAATCCTAAGAACATTGGGAATGAGAAAATACACCTCAGATGATGTGCACACACGCCACATATCAGATGTGCTGTTATTCCTACACCATTTCCATGATTTGGATGTGGTACTCTCAAGTTCATGCTGCAAGTCTGAATTATTGTAAAAAAAAAATTTAAGGTTAACAAAAGTAGAAAATTTACTTTGTTACGATACTTGAGTGCATATTCCACATATCTGTACTGTACTCGAGTTCTACTTCACTACATTTCTGCATGGCATTGCCTTCAGCCATGTGTAGCATTTTAAGTGGGAATATCGCCACCTGTTGACTGTTATGTTTAAATGTGTGATCACTTTTCTCTCCAGTAAACAGTAAGGAGGAAGCGAGGGACGGAAGAGAGAGACTTAAAGGCTACTGTGAGCTAATACAAGCTCAGTACTTTTGATACTTAAGTAAATTTGAAGATGAGTACTTGTGTATTTTTATTCAGGTAAAGATGTAAATGAAGGACTTGTATTTTTACTTTATTATTATTTTACTGGTTAAGTACAAAATTTGTGCACTTTGCCCACCAGTGAGCGTTAACTACGATACAATGTTGAACACAGCTAAAATAACTACAGTATAACGGTCAATATTTATATACCTGGTTGAATGCTTTTACTCACCTTTAAGGTTCCCATTGCAATGTGGATTCCTACAAACTGGGCCACCTCCTTTTCAGTGACAGGCTTTGTCAATTTTGAAGCTTGCCCTGTGCAAGCTGCAATATCTTTCCATATATTCCAAGTAAAATACTGAATGAAGTAGTCGATAGGCTCACAATGCTCTTCATTGCCTGTCGGTTGGTCATCTGCTTCAGGACAGCCTGAAACTCTACTGAAAAAAAAAAAAAAAAAAAGAAGGTACACATCAGAAGGCAGAAGGTATACTTTTACTAATATAATTATTTATGGCAATAAGACTTACTTAGATGTTTTTGCATGCTGCTCACTGTCGATCGGCTCACACTGTCGCACCGCTCCATTAGCACAGATATCATGGTAACAAGACATGAGATGAGTTTCAGCTTCTGGCTCGGAGTGGACACTCTCGCAGTTCTCCATATCTGATGATCGGGAAAGAAACTGTAGAACATCTTCAGCACTCTGCTGCTCTGCACCAACATTGCCTACATGTGACAATCAAAAGTATTTTAAATGAAATTTTTTTTACTTTGCTTGATATCACACTGCCATGATATAGAGCAGAAAAAATAAGCTTCAGTGAAAGCAAAAAAAAAAAAAAATCTATTACTTTATAGCCATACTGCTGTTACTTACTGTCTTCAGGGCTTGTGTATAAATTATGGTGCATTTCCATTTGTGAGCATCCTATCCTCATATCACACTCCTCTAATCCAGATACACCCCCTACAGATTAGCAGAAGAGACGTTATCTGTTGTCTAGAACTTCAGTTCCAAATTGTCATTGACTTCAAATATTTATTGATCTTACATGGTCGAGTCCTCTCTTCCATCACTTCTGAACCTGAGGTGCCTTGATTAGTAGCTTGAGGCTCCACCATCATCTCCCCCTCCTCTTCCTTTACAGGGTAGAAAATACACTGCTTGGCAGTAGACTGAGCCACTGTTGGGGAACCAGAAGAAACTCCAACTGCAGAACGATCTGTTTCTTTACAGTGTGTGAGAAACAGCAATGAAACACCAAAAACAAGAGACATTAACATACAAAACAAACAAATTAATTAAGAAAAATACATACCTGGACATGCATTATGATCAGTTTGCATATCTTGAGCTTCCTGTGAAATCAGAGGATCATTTGAAATTTGCTGATCTTCTGCTTTTACCAAAATCATCTGGACTCCTTGCAAAAAATCTCCATCGTTAGCCTGAACATCCTGGGGTGTGAGAATAGATGGACTGACTTCTGTTTTCACATCAGTAGAGGTGCCACCAGTAGTTAATCCATTATCTGCCTGAAAATTAAAAAATTCAAGATTCAAGTTTTATTTGTGACAGTAGTGAAATGCAATTGCAACAACTTCAGACTGTGCAGATTAAAAAATTAAGAAAATAAAAACTCTAAAAGAATAATATATGTATAACTTATATTCTTGTCTCCCAGTTTTGTTGCACACAGGTTATACTGTGCAAATATACAGAAAGCGTAAGTAACACTATTTCCTTGCTTTAATATAAGTTATAAGTCGTGATAAGTGCACACGATGGAAGAGTTAAATACCATAAAATGTTAACATAACCAACAAATAAAAAGCACAGTCGTAGCGGAGCACCCCTTAATTAAGACAAACGTTATAAAAATTCATCTAAGTATTAAAAAAAAAATCTTGATATAGACCATTGTGTTCGTCCTGAACACAGTATGTGACTTAAGTATGCAAATTTTATATACAGAAAGTTTTTAGCCAAATGTACTATTTAGACCTATAAACAAGATTAAACATATTGGATACAGAAAAACATACCTGCTCTTGAGTTCCACTCTGGCAGTGTACAGTGAGTCGTCCCTTCTTTGAGCTACTGGAGGAACGCCTGTTCTTCTCATGTTCTCCAGACTTCTGAGTTAGAGAACCACTTCCTGGTTTCATCATCTCCAAAGCACTTGTAGTACCAGGTTGTGGTAACACAGACACTTCCTGAGCTTCTGAAGATTCCTTCAAGGCTGCAGTGGCATTAATGATTTTTCTCGTTTTGAGTATTTCTTCATTCATTTCCTCACTGTTACCCGTGAGTGAATAAAGTTCAAAGACAACCCGGCAGTCTTCTTCACTGGCAACCAGCTCTTCTGTATGTCTCTTTTCAGCAGAACATCTTTTTCCAACTTGTCTCTTTCCCCTACCTTTGCTTCCTCGTCCTCTTTTCCCTTTTGGAATAGAATTGTTTTTTTGCCTGGCTAGTGTCTGAACAGATATCTCGTCTGCCTCTTGCTTAATCTCCGATTGCTCTGTTATGTGAGATCCAGCATTATGAGGAGATCCTGGATTCAAAGTTTTTAAAGGCAGTTCGTTCTGAACAAAGGGAATTTTGTGACCAAATGTGTTGTGGTTTGCTTTTCCTTCCTGTGAATCAGAGACCTTGAGGGCGATATTTAGAGAGGGGGTATATAATTTAGAAGATACATGGGAATCTTCTTCATTTTTGTCCAAATTGATCAAATGCACATCTGAAGGCAGTGCCCTTTTAATATTCATTCCTTCCTGTGGCTCAGACAATGTAAGTGAGTGTATGTCTACATTCTCTTGTTCAGCTATCTTAACTTCATCTGTTTCAACATGATCGGCAGAAGATTCACCAGCTGCTTTTTTATGTCCAAGCGGAGGCTCTTGATTAAGACTGTTGTGGTTACCCTCTCCTTCAACAAAAGTTGTCGTCACTAGAAAAGAAGGCGAAGGACTGAGGGCTGGGAAAGAAAGCCTGGGTTCATTCCTTTGTTCGTCCCCCAAACCAATCACTCTCATTTCTGAATCTACGTCCCAGTCTGTTGGTACATGCATTTCAAAGTCACTCGAGTGAACTGCACTTGCGAGCATTATTTCATTTGACCTCAGGCTAACTGCGCTCATTTCGGAAACATCACAGGGCACAACAGAGTGAAACAATGCCATGTGCTCTTGTAAAGCAGATACCTCCGAAAAGCTCTTCCCACAATCATGGCAACCAATTACGAGGCGAGAATAAGGAGGGCTTAATGCAATTTCCTGATCTATTTTTGCAGAGGATTTACGCTTTCTCCCAGCTTTTTGTTTTGCCCCAGAGGGAATGTCACTGTCGACATGAGATGTGTGCAAACGAGAAGA
>JAOVVA010000048.1:30194613-30207464 GCA_028565275.1 Leiocassis micropogon
TTCTATTACTCCACTACACCTACAAGTAAAATATTTACCATGAAGAAATATAATTTCTCCCAAAACCAATTATTGATTTGTTTACTGATGTTGGACAGCTATTATTTTGAACACTACTGTACATTTCATTAGTAATAACTGGCTGATATTGACTCTTTTAATTAAGATTACGACAGTAGGAAGGGTGTGCAGTGTTTAATTCCAGTAAAGTGAAATTGTAAGTGTACAGCAAACAAAGACATCCAAAAGAATTCAGTAATTTTTCCCTTGTACCAGCAGTTTGGGTAAGGCACTTTTAAGTGTGATGATCAGGTGTCCACATATTTTTGGCCATCCAGTGTCTCTTTAAGACAGCCGAACAAGGTACTGAATAAGTTTTGATTTATTAAGCAGTGTCTAATGCAGGTGTAAAGGAAAATGGGTCTACCAGTTTATCTTACAGCATTTGCATTCTGATAGCTTTATGGATCTGTTCTCCTTCAGCTCATATTCTGCAGAAATATTTGTTGGCTGGAAAAGCAAATACACAATGCCAGGACACAGAATGAACTTTCCTCTACATCACAATGAGGCAGAACTAAATGTCCTCTTAGAACAGTCGCTATAATCAGGGGCTTATTCTGGAAAACTGCAAAGACCATACATCTCCGTATGGTGGACCAATTGATTTGAATAAAGTAAAATAAAATACAAGTACTATAATTTTCTGGCTGCTGATCATGGTTTTAAATATATTTTAAAAGTCAAATGCTTTTGAGCTTGGGTAAGCTACACAGTTAGTTAAGCTATATACAGTACTTATTGTTTACTGCACAGAGTAGTATTATTAACCCAAAGTACTCCTTTTTTATTATTTTTTTTGTGTGTGGTATCTACCTTATCTGGTATTGAAATGTTAAACACTTAGGCTTTTTTTGGTTCGTGTCATCTGTTACACTTTCCTGCTTTACTTAATTTATTTTCAAGTCATCTTTATTAGCATAGCTTTTTAATAAGATAGCTTTAATAAGGTAACTTCAGGAAAAAAAAAGCAAGCCTGAGTTGATATTAGCAAGGTTTTAATAACTGAGACATGAGAAAGATGTGGGTCTTAAACTCTTTTAAATCAGCTTCTGAGTGAAACCAAATATCACGATTGTTAGAATTTTAAAATGCAGGTGTGTAATAAAAATGCATTTTTAAAAATAAAGGCTTTTTGAATGTACAAATTGTTAATGGGCTTAAACAAACCGCATGCCTACATTGCTGACCAGATTTTTAAGTTTAGAGCTGTTAAGTACAAATGATTATGCTGACATCATTCTCTGAGTAAATGAATAAGGATGCGAAACAATGTGTGGCAAGATTGTAGATTTCAAAGAACGGCTATAATCAGATACATAAAACAAATGACCATTCTTAAATAATCATTTTCTTTCTTAGTTGGTAGCCATGATGTTATTGATCCAGTCAATGTAGCGACAGACTTCAGCATAAACGCCTGGTAAACCAGCGAGAGCACATCCATAGCCCCAGGACACAACACCCTTCAGCTCTCCATTACATACAAGAGGACCACCAGAGTCACCCTGGAATGATAGACATACAGATAAATGAGTTAGTGCTATACATGACATTATGAATGAACCTCACTCACTCATCATCTATAACGCTTTATCTTGGATTCAGGATTGCGGGGACCTGGAGCCTATCCCAGGAAACTTGGGGCATGAGGTGGGGTACATCCTGGATGGGGTGCAAATCCCATGCAGGGCACACACACACACACACACACACACACACACACACAGACTATAGGGAAACACCAATTACAGTTATGTGTAAAAGTAAGTAAGTTTTAGTGCCCCCTCTTTGAATTTTTTTTGTGTAAAAACATGATAAAAAGCATTTGACTGCATTAGTCTCAGTATTGGGCCAATATAACCTCAGACAGGCAACAACATATAACATTTTTCATTGTGCCATTATTTATTTTAAAAAATATAATAAAAAAAACATGCAGGCAATACTAAGTATCCCCTTACTGCTTCCACAGGATTTAGGAGGGTAACAAATGCTGCTAATCATCAGATTAATTAAATATCAGCCTTTGATTAATGGATCATCAGAAGGTGTGCAGACCTCTATAAAAGCAGACGTTTTGTATGGAGCATTCAGATGCATATTAACACAATACCAAAAGGAAAGACATAAGCAATGTTCTTAGAGAACCATATGTTGCTGGAAAGAGTTTTAAAACCAAACAAGTTGAGGTCAACATTCTCCAGTGAGAAATATTCACAAGTGCAAAGCATTCATAACAGTTGCCAATCTTCCCAGGAGTGGACGTCCCAAAACATTCACCCCAAGGTCAGACCGTGGAGCGGTCCGAGAAATACACACACAAAAAAAGAATACAACTACAGGCCTCTAGGGTTGCCAGGAGAAAGGGTCTTCTGTATAAAAAGACCACAGAAGCATGGCTAAGGTTTGCAAATATGCATCTAAAAAACCACAAGACTTCTAGAATTAGAATAATGTCATATTGACAGATGATACCAAAGTGAAGCTGGTAGGTCATAATGTCCAGCACCATGTAACGAAAACCAACCAGCATTTTTGCAGACCTACCTAATACCTATTGTCAAGCATGGTGGTGGTAAATCTTCATCAGAATGGGTGAAAGAAAAAAAATCAAGGTTTTGGACTGGGCTATTCAAAGTACAAACCTCAACCCAACTGAAATGCTGTGGCGAGACCTTAAGATAGCTGTGCATAAGGGAATACCCCAAAAACCTCTATGAACTGAAGTAGTCTTGTGAAGACGAATGGGACAAAATTCCTCCACAATGATGTAAGAGAATATTATGGTCATACAGGTTATTGCTGCTAAAGGTAGATCTACAAGCTATTGAATCGTGGGGTACTTAGTATTGCCCATGTTTTTTAATGCCTTAATTTTTGGTTAAATAAATAATGGCATGCTGATAAAAGGTTATATGTTCATGTTCGTCTGAGGTTGTAAGACCTGCAGCAATCAGATCAGAAACCGGATCACCAGAAGGAAACCCACCGAAAGGTTGGGGGGTGGGGGGTGATATGCAAATGACCCAAGACAGGAATCAAACCCTTGACCCTGAAGGTGTGAGGCCACAGTACTGCGTCTTTCCCATCAGTCAGTTACAGCAAAACTACATAAATGTTTGAGTAAGCTTTTGTGTCTAAACAGCATTTTTTTCAAGGGTGTTCAACTGCATCATGATGGAGTGGCACCAATTCAGGGAGATGTGGTGGCCAACTTCAAGTGCTAGCTCTCAAACACATTAAACAAAAAAAATAAATAAATGAATGAAGGCATGATCTGGTCAATGAATTAATCAGGTCATTTATTTATTCATCCATTCCTTCATCTTTAGTCATGTACCCATCATTTTCAACAGTAATCAAATTCAAACGCAACAGTAACACCTTTTAACGTGACATTATCAATTCAGATTTGTAGCAATATACTCAGTTTAAATTGTTTAAAACTGATTATTCATGTATTTTTATATAATGTATAATATTTATTATATACACACCATGCTCAGGCCAGCTATTTAATGCTTTTTTTTTTTTCTTAAAAACAAATAATTTTCAAAACATTTGTTAGAAATAATATTTGTACAGGAATGATTTGGGTTTTACCGAAAACTACATTTGGATTTGAGTTTTAGAATACAATAAAAAATATATCTGTGATTTTACCTGGCATGAATCTTTGCCGCCCTCCATGTATCCAGCACAGAACATGTTATCAGTGATTTTGGAAACATAGGCCGCGTTGCATTGTGAGCGTGAAAGTACAGGCAAATTCAAGCACTGCAGTATGTCTGCATAATTCACTGGGAAAGATTGCAAAAGTTAGTCACCTGTGAATTTTTCATAAAAATTTCCCTTCTATTTTGTATTATTGTTGCCGTACCTCCAGTGTTGATCTGATTTCCCCATCCAGACACCAGACATTCCTCCCCTGCCACTGTACAAGAGGATGCCAGAGGTATAGGCTGCACATACTGGTTAAAAACTGCAGGCTGGCTCAGTTTAATCAGCATGAAGTCATTGTCATATGTTATCTCATTATAGCCTGGATGTGGTATGACCTTCTCAGCCCAAATCCTCTGCTCTGTGCCCTCATCACTGAACAAATGGTGTTCTCCCAGGTGAAGAGCAAGACGATGAGGCCTTTGAATGAATACAATTTAAAGGGCATAATCTGCTTTATCGATTATTTTGCATTATATTTATACTACCAGTGAAAAACACATACACTTAATACATGTAAAGTTTTCATTAAAATACTTGTTATAAATGTAGTTTAATGGTAGTTTTTGAGGCTTCTGTTTTAAGTAACTTAGTAAATTCAGTAGTGTTGGGAAATTATTTTGAAAAAAAAAATTAATCTGCAATTGAAGCGTAAACTACATTATCAGTTGTAAGTACACATTGTTGTAACATTCATTAAGATTAAAAGTATATTAAATAATAATTTATATAATGATAATAATAATAATAATAATAATAATTATTATTATTATTATTATTATAATAAAAGACTTTTATCTTTAAGGTTCAGTACATTTAAAATTTTTATAATCATCATGACGGTGATACTCTTTAACTGAGAAAATAAAAAAAAGTGTTGTAGGATACTCACTCAACATAACAGTGTGCAGCAGACACGGCCCATCGGCTGTTAATTAAGGACGCACCACACCACCGTTCTCCGTCATCATAGGTTAGATAAATCTGCCAGGGCTGCGAGTGAGGTGCACACTCATAACCCCCGATGATCTTATCATCATAGGCTCTGCTGTGGTCTAATTCACAAACATTTAAACAGACATTAATGAAATATAACAAACATGACATTCAAAACTGTAGATATATTTTTAGATGAGTCAGTTGAGTAAGAAATAAAAAGATTTTTGACTTACGCACAAACACCAACAGTAAAACAACAACAGTAAGCCTCATTGCCACTGGTACGATTAAAACCAAAAGGGGTATGATAGACATGTGTATATATACACAAGTTATTATCTTACATGTGATGTCATGGAGTATTGCCCACAGTCAGATTTAGTAAAATATTCTTGAACTGAGAACTAGCAACTGTTTAAACTATCTTATCAGGTGGACCTGTAAATAAACATAACTACTTTAAGGTTACACACACAGACCGCTTAATATAGCCTACCTAAATAAATACAATACAGAAACCTTGGGAAAAACATCTATTTCTACATATGTCAAGCAGGAAACTGTTCAAAAATATAAAAGTTGATTTACTCAGGTTTATGTTTCTCCTACCTAGTCTACCCTGAATTTTTTTTTATAATACTAAAGCAATAAAAAAAGAAGCTATGTAAAACAAAGCAAAAAAATATATTCTAATGATTCATGAATCATTTTTTTAAATTAAATAATATTTTTTAAAAATCAACATTTTCATGATCTTCAATTTTTTTTATTTATTGGATTTTATTTAAACTGCCTGGCCCAAAAAAAAACGCTGGATTGGATTACGGTCATGGCATTATTTTGATAAGCTTATGCAATGTCACAACATTTATTTCTGTCAAGAGTTGCATTAATTTCTGCCCAAGATCTTATATCAATGATGGGAGAATCAGACCGCTGCTTCTCCAGTGCTTCCCAAAGATTCTTGATGGGATTAAGGTCTACACTCTTTGGTGATCAACAGTGGCGGCCGGTCAATAAGGGGTGCTGGGGCGGCACCCCCTTAAAGTTAAGCAGAGAAGAATGCTACTTTACCATGTAATTATTCAACATAATTTAATAATTATTTATTTTAATAATGAAATAAAGTCATTTAGTCACAGTATCCTGCTGTATTTCTTAATATAATTTACTGTATTACGATGTGTTCGTGTGCGCGGGGCGCCGGACAAACGAATGTCTATGTAGAAACGTAAATTTTTAAAGCATGTGATTTGAGGCTGAACTCTAATTGGATTTTTTCAAATCATCCTTGGGGCACAGCACTGTGCGCCCTGAACCCTCCCACTTTTGTTCTTAGCAATCAATATTGTTTTAAAATATTTGGGCTCATGTGATTGGACCATTCTCAATGAGTCTTATTAACGGTCAGCAGATTGTTAGTTAATGTACTGAATAGTGATTGATGTGGAAACCAGCTCAATATGAGAGGAAATTCTGTAATTTCTTTGCTAAAATACCCCTTCGCAAGGCGATCGGACGAAGAAAGAAAAAAAGTTAAAGAGCTTGGACCAGATCGACCTGATCTTCTAATTAAGCAGCAGTCAAGTGATCGCGGCCGAGCTTACACTCTGTGCTTTTCCAGCACTTCTTATGGCTATTTACAGCCGATTATTAAAAGTTTAATTTTACTGTAATTTTGTTTGCACCCTCCCCAAAAAATCTTGCACCAGCCGCCACTGGTGGTCAATCCATGTATAAAAATTATGTCTCATGCTCCCTAAACCATATTGTGTATGTATTCTCTATTAATCAAGGTTTTAAGCCCCTGAGCTTTCTTACGAATAAAATAAATAGTGATACATTGTTTTAGCAGCGGTCTAATTCTTTTTCTCCTTAGCCTAAGAAAAATGCTTATGACGTTGTGTCTGGGATACTAGGAATGCAACAGATGTAGCCCATTTCCTGTAGACATCTGTGCGTGGTGGCTCTTGATGCACTCACTTCAGCCTTACTCCACTCCTTGTGAAGCTCTCCCAAGGTCTTGAATTGGCTTGAGGTTGACAACCTCCTTGCGGTCATCCCTTTTGCTTGTGCACCTTTATCTACCACAATATTCCCTTTAATTCAACTTTGGCTTTCTCTTGTGGAGAGTGCTGCTGGTTATCTTCTGGACAACTGTCAAGTCAGCATTCTTTCCCTTGCATGTACTACACCAAGAGATAAATAGTATTTATGCTGTATGTATAGTAATTTATTAAAACTCAAAATGAAATATTCTAATATTTTGAGATTGTTAATTATCTATTTTAAACAACTACAAACTGTAATCATCAAAATTAAAAACAAATGGCTTGAAATATTTACTTTAAATGTAACTTATCTAGAATATACAGTGCTGTAAAAAACATTTTATTAATTTTTCTGCATATTTGTCACACTTGAATGATTGAAATCATCAAATAAATTTTAATATTACACAAAGATAAGTAAATACAAAATGCAATTTTTAAATGATGATATCATATATTAAGGAAAAAACGCTGTCCAAACCTGCATGGCCCTACAGTAAGTGAAAATGTATTTGCTCCTAAACCTATTAACTGTTTTGTGCCACCCTTGGCAGCAACCGCTGCAATCAAGCATTTACCAAAACTGACAATGAGTCTTTCACATCACTATGGAGAAATTCCGGCCCACTCTACTTTTCAGAAATATTTTAATTCAGCCACATTTGAGGGTTTTCAAGTATGAACGTACCTAGTTAAGGATCTCGATCGGATTTAAGTAGGATTTTGCCTAGGCCATTTCAAAACCTTAATTTTGTTTTTCTGAGCCGTCAGAGGCGGACTTGCCCATGTGTTTCAGATCACTGTCCTACTGCATAATCCAAGTGTGCTTGAGGTCACAAACTGATGGTCAAAATGGTTTCATCAATTATGGCAAGTTGTCCAGTTCTTGAATCTGCACAGCAGCCCCAGACCATCACACTACCATTACCATGTTTGACTGTTGGTATGATGTTCTTTTTTTATAAAATACTGTCTCAGTTTTATGCCAGATATAACAGGATGCATAACTTCTAAAAAGTTAGTAACAAAAGAAAAGTAAAAAGAAAAGTAACTTTCGCTTTGGAACTCTTCCATTTTTGCCCAGTCTCTTTCTTATTGTTAAATCATGAGGATGACCTTTACTGAGGCAAGTGAAGCCTCCAATAATGAACTGGACTCTGCTGTGAGCTCACAGATGCTTGTGATTGGCTTAGAACCTTGATTGATCCCATCCCTCTGAGAGAGCACAGCCAGTCAAATAATATTGGATAGCAGGGATTGATCTGCAGTCATATTATGTGCTTTGAGGCTGGAACTTCAGTCCTGAAGTATTGAGTCACCACAGAACAGCTGTCTGCATCAGCTGAGTCCAAAACCTTATTCATGGTCAAATGGAACAGTCTCCAGTCACCACACGCATTCCAAGCAGACCACATGGGGTCATCCTTTTCTGTGAACCAGGAGCCTCCATGTGACAAGAACTTCAACCAGAAGCAGGGCGCCAGGATGTGTCAGACAGACAGAGCGGGTCTGGATCACTGGCAGCTCAGAAGTGCCATGTGTAGCTCGACAGAAAGAAATAAAGAGTGAGAGAGAGAGAGAGAGAGAGAGAGAGAACAGTTAGATATGGTTGCAGTTACTTACTAAAAGGGAGAGCCAGAGAGAAACACACACATGAGGGCTCCCTGGGATATAGAGCAACCAGGCACTTCAATCAGCAAACTTGAGTGATGGAGTGGAGAAGACAGCATTCAAACAGGTCAACATAATATTCTACATCAATGAGTTGCCCCAGAACTAAATAGGATTTCAGCCTAGACTTAAACATTTAGACTGTGACTGAGACCGGAACATTAATTGGAAGGCTATTCCATAACTTGTTGTAGTTTTAGTAGTTGTAGTTTAGTAAGGTTGAAAACAAGCCATACAGTCCCATTCTGGATCATCTGCAGAGGACAAATGGTGCACAGAGGAAGACCTGCCAGGAGTGATTATCAGTTGTCCAGTCTTGAAATAACGTTGATAGACGTTGATAAGAGCATGTAAGGTTAGCAATGTAAGGAGAAAATGATTGTTGATTGACAGTTGATTGTCCAGAGTTACCCCAAGCTTAAGGGAGGAATCTGAATGCTAGATCATGACAGTGGGATGAATCAGCAGTAAAGCAGCAGTTCAGTTTGACTGAGATTAAGTTTCAGTAGACAAGATGCAATCCAGTACAGACCTTTGCCAGACATGCTGAGATCCAGGTGGAATCCTAGGCGTCTGAGGGAGAAAAAGAGAAAATGAGTTGAGTGTCATCCACATAACAATGGTATGAAAAGCTGGGTGAGGATATTACTTTACCAAATGATTAAGAATAGAGGAAGAACAGAACTACTGAGTGTTGCTGGAACCAGTGGAGAGTCTGCATGGAGCAGATATGGATCCCATCTGTGTCACTTTATACAACTGATTGTCTTGGTAGGAGGCAAACCATTGGCATGTCATGCCACAGATTCCAAGGCTTGCAAGAATCTTGTGGTTTACCATGTCAAATGCTGCTGAGCAGTTGAGGAAGATGAGGACAAATGACAGTTAAGCCGATTTAGCAGCATGGGGTTTCGCAGTGACAAACAGAACAGCAGTCTCTGTGGAATGTTCCACTTTGAATCCAGATTGGTTGGGATCATTGAGGCTGTTCTGTAACAGTATCAGATGGGCTCCAGCAGCAGAAGACCACACCGGGTCACTCCTGTCAGCTAAGAACAGGAAACTGAGGCAACAATTTACATGAGATTTATGTTATCTTTTTATCATTTATTCATCAATTTGCTGTTATAACTCCATTTTTTTGTCTTTCCATAAGATATTAGAATGTGGCTCTGGAGCCAGAAGATTAGTCATTTCAGGCATTGCCGTTCAACCTCCAATTTGACCTCATCAATCTCAAGCATATTGTTCCACATTAAAAGTATATACATAAAAAACAAATACATAAATTATTGACAGAATCGCCATAAATTCCCTGACTATGCATATATTAAGTTTGATGAATTGGAGCCATTTATAGTTAAATAATTGCACATTATTGTATCTTCCTACTGGGGTTATGCTATTCTGGACCACTATGTGGTATTGTTGTATTGTATGTAAAAAAAAGAAGTTGATGTTGTAGAGAAAGATAGGGATGGGCAATCCTGCACAATTTGGAATTGGTCCAAAACTTTCCTGCAGTGGAGAGCAGTGTATCATCATTAATGAGGTAAATGCATTATGAATATAGTCTATATTTGATCAGTGTGCTAAAGTACCAACTGTGATGACCAATTACAAATTTATCAAGAACTCTTGCTGAAGATCATTCATGACTCCCAACATATTACTTTGACCACTATATATTAGTTACCTGGATATTCTTTGCCTTCCTGAAATGACATTATACTGCTGACTTCGCTCTCTGTGCTGGCACACCAAGGGCTCTTTCTGGGGGATTCCTCTCCTCCTCTCTTTGTTTCTTTTGCAGCTTGGAGTTTTCTATTTCATATTAATATATTTGTATAAGTTGTTGGTGTTGTAACAGAGGTGAATAGCCTTTCTACACACATCGCAGGTGGCAATGTTTTTATTTACATCCATAAAATAACTCCAAATGACACTCCTGTTTCTCTCTGCCATTCCTCCCTCACCACAACCAACAGTCTCTGCTTAGCTCTTCTGAGTCACATGATGGCAGGACAACAAAGCACAGCAGAACAGATAGTAGCCTTGGCATGGGGAAAATTTCTGAGGAAGCCAACTGAGACAACCTTCATATCCTTTTTGTTTTATTACTGTGTGTGCATGTGTGTTGTACATCATATGCCGCTGCTTTAACAACCAGAAGAACTTTCAGGACACTGGTATGATTTTTACACAAAATTGTATTATGCAGATTCCTGTTGTTCCAGACTGGCTGCTACACATCTGCACATGTACAGTATGTGCACACACTCTGGCCAATGCTTGCATTTACACACTCTCTCACAGTGGTTAAGGCATTGGACTATGGTTCAGAAGGTCACAAGTTCAAACCCTACGACCACTAAGTTACCACTGTCGGGCCCTTAAGCATGACCCTCAACTGCTCAGATGTACAAAGAGATAAAAATATAAGTCGCTTTGGATAAGGGCATGATCCTAAATGTAAACTTATGACTTATAAACCCTGTGATGTGAACTTGACAAACAAATTCTTTCCATACTTTGTATTTTCTGTGTTTTAACAGTCACAATAAAATGACCACACGAATAAATTAACATATGCAGCTAATCCAGTCAAGTAAAGCACAATAATCAATATAAGGGTCATGGCCATCAAAACAGCAGCTGAAGTTTAGCACTTCCAGCTAGCCACATGGTGTGGACATCATGTTCTTCACTTAAAGTCCAAATCCCTCATTTTTCCCTGTACATTTGTCAATCTGGTGTTTAATATTTAGTTGCTGCTCTAGTGATAGTTTGGTGTTGTTTAGCCTAAAAAGTTTTTTTATACTAAAAATTCAAAATCTCTTTCCCCCAAAATTGCACTTTATAATGTTTGCTGACGGTGAAGTACTGTAGTAGTGCGTCTGGCTACACAGTTTGATGGCGCTATGAAAGTAATCTCACTTTATTGGTTAATATTTCATTATTTTATCAAGGTAAGCCAACTTCACCCTGAATTCCCACAGTTGAACAATACTCTGATTGGTTAATCTTTCGATTTTTTTTTTTTAAAGAAGGCCAACTCAGCCTGGCTTTCCTTCGGACATGACAGGATGGGGGAAAGTGCAATACCGTGTTTCATCACACATTCATCACATGACATTTAAGGGTGCACAGTTTCAAACATAGTTAAAAACATGAACTATGATTAATTGATTATAATATGATTAAACTAATGATTGCAGTCTGCAACAACACATAGGAGTTTAATTAAAATGACAAGTACAGTCTGAGAAAATCTGCTTTGCTTAATTTATTTTCAAGTCATTAAAAGGCATTATTATAAAGCATTGATATTGACATCAATAAAATACATTTTTATAAAGCAGCTTTACAGGAATTTGGAAGTAAACCGTACGTCATAAAAACGTACCCTATATGCAAGATCCTAATCACTGACATAGGCTGAGAAAGAAACAGGTCTCAATGTCAAAATTAAGTCCACTTTTGAGTGAAACTGACTAGTAAAATTTTTTGAATTACAAAATACAATCAAGCAATAAAAATACATTTTAAAAATAAATAAATTATGCAATTGTGAATGAGCATAAACAAACCACATGTGTCCATTGCCATTATTTGCTGACATCATTCTGATGGTTCCACATTACCATGAAGATGGACTTGACTGATGCAGACAGCTGTGTTTGCCTGATGGCTCATAACTGCAGTCGCTCAATAGTTGACTGAAATTCCTATAAACAGTTTTGTACCTGAGCTTCTAATAACAATAATGGACTCCATATTAACTTAATTCCTCTCCTGTTATATTGAACTTCCAGCCGCCTAACATTCAGTAGGACTGCAGATCAATTCCTCTTATCTGACATCAACTAAATCCGTTAAATACCACCCAAAGTGAATTGAAATAAACTGAATTGAATTAAATGGGCTTAAACACACCACTGACCAGCTTTCTAAGTTTTGAGCTGTGATTTACCCACGATTATTTGTTATCATTCTGTCAGTACATGAACAAGACATACAATTATGTGTGACAAGATTATAGGCTGAAATATTTGACATTTATTGAATTTAATCAGATACATAACATTCTTAAATAATATTTTCTCTCCTAGTTGGTAGCCATGATAGTATTGATCCAGACTTCAGCATGAACACCTGGTAAGCCAGGGAGAGCACATCCTTAGCCCCAGGGCACGACACCCTTCAGCTTTCCATTACATACAAGAGGACCACCAGAGTCAGGCTAGAACAACAGACAAAATGATTGCTGTATATGATGTGCAGAAAATGGATTTTTGTACATCATAATTACGTTAATTAATTACATTAATTCACGTGTCCAACAGGTTTGCTCTCCTCAGTGATGCACCCGCTGAGAAACCTGAAAGAGCTCTGGTTATAGGAGAC
>JAOVVA010000048.1:30207564-30239530 GCA_028565275.1 Leiocassis micropogon
GCCTGGGCTCTGGATTGTCACCGATTAACTAGGCCTCTTCTGAGACTATGAGCTATACTACAGGAAATGAGAGCAGCGCCTTTCCGAGTGGGATGGACACCGTCCCGCCCAAACGGGCCAGCTTTGCCTTCAGAGGTACCCCAATTATCTATGAAGCCCACAACCTCCTGGGTTCAGCAACCATAACCTCCATACCATAATAAGCTATGTCGCCACGTCACATTGGGATGGGACCAGAGAATACTACTTCATCGGACATCGCCTTCGCTAATTTAAACACCTTTGTAAAGTTACTCTTACTAACCTCTGACTGATGAAGGCGTATATTGTTAGCTCCTGCATGCACAACTATCTTAGGGAACCTATGCTGTCCTAGAGCCCTAAGATTACCTCAGATTATGTCCGGTGCCCTGGTTCCCGGGATACACCTAACCTCTGCCGCCCCTAAAGGCCTGGCTAATTTCACATGCCTCAGTATAGAGTCTCCTATAACCAGAGCTCTTTCAGGTTTCTCAGCGGGTTGTCTCAGCATTACTGAGAAGAGCAAACCTGTTGGACACATGAAGCGCATAGAAGGTGTGCTCTGGCGGGCTAGCCTTAGCTTTGGCTGAACGAGTATGCCGCCGAGTCGTCACCCACTCACCCCGCTGTGAAGGCTCTAATGCCGGAGTCGGGGGCTGGTTATCTTCGCCTGCGGCACCCAGACTTTCCGCTATGGGAATAACACTGCTCTTGCGCTCTCTATCCCACTCTAAAGTTTGGATGCGCTCCTCTAACCCTAATATCTTCTCTGTCAGAGTGCTCACTAACACACCTATCACAAATAAAGTTATGCACTCTACACACTGAACAAGCGAAAAGGTAGACATGATAACGTACCTCTGTGTCTGAGTTTTAATTGTTTGATGATGGACTACGCTTGTTGATCTCAGGTGAGGAGATACGCTTGTTCTCCGAAAAAGCGCAAAAAACGGAAAAAGTCCAGTAGTATTGGAACGTAAAACTAGTTAATTTTGTTATTTAGTATAAAGGGAAAAGGCAGTATAATTTAAACGCTGATGCATTGGAGTGTGGCCGTAGAAATGTGTATCAGCTTACCCGATAGTGAGGTCGGGTACTGGTGTCAGGTGAGAGGACTTGCTCCACAATCTGCATTCCAGTACATTCTAAATTGTTTTAAGTGGGGCTGAGGTCAAGGTTCTTTGCAGGCCAATGAAGGAATTGGTTCTTCCATACCAATATTGAGAGGCCATGTCATTATTGACACTTGGAATAGCCCTAACTTAACCCCCTCCCCTTACAGCACCACTGCATAGTGGAACGTTTCATGATTCCAGTGAGGAGAGATTCTGGATAGTTGCGTGCTGCCAAAAATATGCAACAATAGTTAAGTTTGATTATTATTTACCATTTTAAACTGCCCTCCAACACCAATGAGTAAACTGCTACCTGCAGTACTGGCAACTCAGAGGAAAATTTGAGGGAGGAATACATTTAATTAAACAAATCAGTAAACTACAAAGAAATCCATTTCCAAACTCTATTTTGCTAAAACAAACCATTTTGTATTGTAATTCAAACTCTTGTCTAACGTTTATTTTAATGTAAAAGTGGGCACCATAAAACAAGTAGCATATTCACAGGTTTATTCACTCATCTTCATAGAATTATTTCATGTGTTTACATACACTACACATAATTACAACAGAGTTCTTTTCCAAAGACAGCTTACACATTATGTTTCTCTGTAAGAAATGGCTGTTTTTTATGTCACTGAACATTGGGAGGACAAAAAACAAAACAAAAAAAAGTCTCATTTTCAAACAGGTGATCACATCATAAAAGATGCAGTATGTAAATCATAATTATCACAAATTTACATTCAGTTTAATGCTTACTCAATGTAACTGAAATATACTGAACATGAAACCAAATGTTAAAAAAAAACATGTATAAAGCAATTAATAATTTAAAAGCATTTTTAAACAAATAAGTTCAGTTTTTTTAAGGCATAGTCATTAACCCTGTACTTATTTGACTTGGGTATGTACTGTCGGATTTGACCACAGAGTAAGCACAGTTATGAAATAATAATAATAATAATAAAGTACTGTTACTGAACAATGACAGTCCATGAACAGGAATCTACATGGAACATGTATGTACAGCACAATTGCAAATTAATTACAGCAGCTTGAAACATCTTAAAGTGTGGGAGGGGAGAGATAGTTACTCCAAAGACATGGTCCACCTGGTGTATTCACATGAGGAGTCCTTGAAGCCTGTAACCCAAATATCTGGCTAAATTTTCCATCAAAATGGTTACCTTGGTCAAAGCGCTTCATTTTAATGAAGTCTGCTGATCTTTGTTTAATTTATGTAATTCAAACTTGTCATCTGAAAATGAAGTTTCATCATTTGTCATTACCATTACTTATTAACATGTTAATATATATCAAAACTTAAAAGCAATTAATTAACCAGCTTATTATATACAGTAAATGACAAGACCACCGGTGCATGAAGGTGTCCAAAAAAATTACATACTGTTAAATATTTTCACCTCTAAATAAAGGGCTACGTTCCATACGAAATATTCCTTCCAAACTTCACTGTTGCTCAATGTAACATCTTCATTTTTGTTTAAATGCCACAAGCTTAAAAAAAAAATTATCTTGGACTAGACTTTGGATGTATAATATCTCTACTTTTTATTCATTATCACAAGGAGTTGCTGAATAACTAGGAAGCAACAGCATTAGAACATTTACAAGACAGTCTTCTTCTGTAAAACAGGCTGCTTTCCCTTGCAGATTTTAATTAAATGATTACCAAAGCTTGAAAACGCTTGATAACTTATCTTTTTCAATCCGCTACTATTGAAAACAGAGCAGGTGTAAAAATTAATCAGAAATGAGACAACTATTGTTTAAAGAGCAGCAAATGTAACATAACAGGCTATAATATAACGGTGGAGACTAACGGAGCGAAATCATCTGCACACAATAAAACTACAATAGTTAAATATTTTTAAACAAAGCAAGAGAGATGTGTAATTAAGCTACCTCGGACTAATTAACTCAAAACTCTCCGCGTGCATGATCGATGTAATGTTGATGCAAGTCTGTTTCCTGTTTAAAAGAGATCCCACACTCAATGCATGTTAGGCTCTCTGTATCCCGGGAAGATGCAGGTAAAGGGTTCGCCTCAGCCTCTCTATCACCCATACACTCCTGGTGATGCTCGATCAGCTCCCCGATTTCAGCAAATGTCTTTGGACAAAGAGAGCAACGATAAGCCTCCGTGCTCTTGTGAAGAGCTTTGTGCTCCTCGAGTGCCTGTGGGGAAAGAAACATCTTGTTGCATTGCTGACATTTGTAATTTTTGTTCATTTGCAGGTTAGCAGCAGTTGAAGGTAGTTTTGCTGGGGATACCAAGTTCGTGCTTGAGACCTGCAGTGTAGCTGAAGATCTCGACGCTACAGAGCTGTTAAGCCTGTAACGAAGCTCGGTTGGGAGACGCCGTCGTACTTCATCGTGCCAAATGAGATGCTGCTGTAGCTGAGATTCTGTCCAATAGCCACGACAGCACAGCGCGCAACAGTGAGGACGCGTCCGCGCTGCCTCTTTATGGGCATCCAATTGCTTTTCACTGGGAAAAGCTTTACCACATTTCTGACATTTGAAAAGGCACTTTGTACCGGACTCTAAAGGTCTCTGCTGCGGTGGCTGCTCCTCTAATACATCTGGTTTACTTGGTTGTACAAGACTTCCATTGGTTGCACTACAGATTCGTTGATGGTTATGCAGGGATCCTAGCGATCCATAGCGCTTCTCACAGTGTAAGCAAGGGAAGGGTTTTATGCCACCACTAACGCTACCCGGTGGTCGTCCTCTGGGCCGCCTGTGCTTCTGCCATTTGTGTGCACGGAGACCTCTTGCATTGATGAACTTCTTGTTACACTGGAGACAGTAGTTTTTCTTCTTTGGTTTGTCTGCTCCGATTTCAGCTGTGGATGGATTTGCGATTGGTTTAATAGGTTGATCTGATACTTGTACACTACTTAGGTGGGGCTCATGTACCTGTGGCTTTGGTTCAACTTCAACCTCAGGTAGCTTGGTATGATGGGAGGCAAAGTGGTCTGCTAAGAGAGATCCACTACTAAAAGATGCATCGCAGTCCGGGCAGTTCAGGTTTCTCTTTGGAGAATCACCACTGAGGAGTTCAGTAATTTTAAGATTTAGTTCGGGGTCTGGCTGGGCCACGATCGGCGGATGATATTTTTGGTGGCGACGGAGGACACATAGATAGAAGAATCCCTTCCCACACAAATTACATAAAAAAGGACCATTCTCCATGGTTTTCCTTGACATTTTACTACTTTTTAATATAAAGCGGGCCAATTTCTTGTCCTTATGCCATCTCCGGTGTGTTCCGAGGGCAGAATTTGTAGAAAATTTCCTCCCACATTCTGAACAATAAAACGGAGCCTTTCCTGTCGGTTCGTCAAGTTTGACAGGAGACTCATTTACATGTTCAGACAGCGATTCCACGGAAGTGGGTGATTTGCGGTGGATTCTTTTATGAAAATTAAGTGCACCAATAACAGAAAAGCCTCTGCCACAGTCATTACAGGAATATTTCATGTCAGATGTAAAGGATGGTGTTTTGAGTACGTTTTCAGAAATGTCGTCCACATCTTCACACGTCTCGTTTCGAACATCATCTTTCGGTGCACTGGGATCCAATTCCTTTTCTTGATTCATCTCTTCCTGCTCCCCTTTTGGTTTTAAACAGCGTTTTCTGTGCATTTCTAATGACGACTCACAAGTGAAAACAGCATGGCAGATTGGGCACTGAGAGCCATCAGACTGTTCCATTTCCACTGGTAGGCCCGTTTCATAGCCATGGCTTCTCATGTGGAACTGAAGGGCCATGGCTCGCGAAAATTTTTTCCCACAATCAGGACAACGATACATGTTCTTCTGCACATGTTTAACCTGATAGTCAAATGACTTTACTGGAGGCTGGGTAGCTTGTGTTTGGTGAATAAGCTTATGTTTAAGAAAGCAGCCTATAACACGATAGGATTTATCACAAACATCACATTTATACAATTTTGATTTGACGCGACTAGGCATTACCCGAGGTGTTTGATTGGAACTGCTCATCATACCTCTCTTACGACCTCGTCTCTTGCGTCTTAAGTGTCCGTTTTCAGAATTACCGGTGACTTCAGAACTGTTTGTGGTAATATCGGCACATTGCGGATGATACTGTTTATGATGAAACAAAGCTCCCGTAGACCAGAATCCTTTCCCACATTTTTTACAATGGTGAACTTTAGGACCCAGTAGTGTCTTACTCGGATTAAACTGCACTGTCTTTTTGTTGTCGTCACGGTGAGAACAGGTCGAAAGCGTTCCTTTACCAGTGCAAACCTTCTGATGGTTATTAAGAGTACTGAGGTTCGAATAGCTTTTGTCACACCTGTCGCATTCGTAAGGCTTCTTCACTTTGTTGTGATGCTGCTGATGAGACTGTAGAGCGGAGAGGCGCGAGAAATGCATTCCACATACATCACACTTGAAGCCGTTTTTCTGCAAAGTTGCAAGCTGGTATTGAATCGACTTGTAAGGTTTTCGGTCTTCATGTTTTGCCAGGTGAACGTAATGAGAAGTCTTAGTGAAACTTTCATGGCCACAGATCTCGCATTTCATCGAAACTCTCTTGACTGGATTTGCCATGTTAAGCTTCCTCCGGAAACGTGATCTCTTTCCTATTCCTCCTGTATGCCATAACATGTGACAACGCAAGGATCCAGCCTTATCAAATGTCCTATTACACTCTGAGCATTCATACTTCTTAGCCTCCGGTGAAGGATTTTGGTCCGTCTCCGTTTCTCCTGATGCCTTGCTGAAATTCAGACAGTCCATCTGTACAACGTTTACATCGTTCTCTGGAACTTCTGGCTGCGAAAGGTTTACAGATTCTTTTACTGGGTTCAAATTCAAGTCTTTTTCCTCCTGGTCTGATTCACATAATAACTCGAGATCAGGGTTTTGTTGGGGGCCATGGTCGAGTGTATGACTATCAGAAGCTGCCTTTATGACAGGTTTAAAATCATCTCTTTTAAGCCCTTCTCTGCTAGCTGTTCCATCATGCCTAAATTCTTTTACTAGATCATTAGTTTGAATATTGTTTTGTGAACGCACTCTACCTCCAGTGAAATAAGCAGCCCTGTCTTGGATATTCTGAAAAGGCACAATTGTTTGTCCAGCAGAGAACTTCTGAGAACTCCCCTCCATTATGTCACAAAACTCATCGGTATGACAGAGCTGATGTGAATGCAGGGCAGAAGCACGAGAAAATCGTCGGCCACATTCCTGACATTCGAAAGCCTTCTTCTGCAGCTGAAAGACTTGATGAAGGAAACTCTTGGCTGGCGTCTCTTCGCTATGAGCCGATCGTACGTGTTTGTTGTAGAATGTGGCCGAAATAAAAGCCTTGCCGCATTCCTTACACTTGAACGGCTGCTCATTACCGGGGAGCTGCTCTCGTCTTTTATGCCAACGTTGATGGCATGCCATTGCCATGGGACGGTGAAACGTCTTTCCGCATTCAGTGCAGTCAAACGATCGCTTGCCACGCCCCTTAACTGTAGTGCTCGAACAGTTGACAGAGAAACGCTGGTGTGTCCCGAGGCCGCACATAGTGCGAAAAGATTTTCCGCAGTCCAAGCATTCAAAAAGTTTTTTCGGAGACTCCTCTAATTGTTCAGAAATTGTGTCAGTTTGTTCTGGTTCAGTTTTAACTGTAACTTCCTCAGCTAAGTGCTTCTCCCCTTCACTGTTTCTCGACTTGAACAGCTTCTCTTCGTGACAACGGCGATGCGCATCAAGAGCCGATGCACGAGAGTAAGAGCGGCCACAGGTGGGGCACTGAAAGGACTTTTTCTTCAAATGGGCCAACTGATGGAAAACAGATTTTGAGGCCTGCTTGTGTGAACGCTCATGATTAAGGCATTGGCCGACTGATGAGTAAGTTTTACCACACTCTTTGCACTCAAAAGACTTCTGCTTGGATAAACCCTCACCAGTTTCCACCAATGATTCCTGCTTAATAATGTCATTTCGGTGTTTGAGCTGGTGAGTAAAAAACTCTTTTGAGTTTGAAAATTTGCAACCGCACAGTGCACAACACAAGGTTTGATGACCTCCATCTGTGGAGACGAGCAAATTGTCCCACTCAGAGTCAGTGTCCAAACAGACTATGGGGCCATCATGGGTGTGCTCCCGACGATGCTCCAGGTTTGCCTCCTTGTTCCCAAAAGTCTCGCTCTTTTCTTCACCGCAAAATGGCCAATCTCCTAAAAACAGAAAAAAAAAAGAAAATGTCAGCAACAATCCTGTTTGCAGATGAATAGGAAAATAATCCAATTTCTGTAAAGCAGATCATAGGTTAACGATATGTAAACTACTCTGCAAACAAAATCAAATATTAGATTTGAGCATTAGGACAGTGTATAATACCACGATTTTCAATCAATTACCATGTAAACTTTATAAATGGACATGTTGCTCCATAATTGGATTTAGTGCATGCCATGACTGTTACAAATCACTTATAATAAATTACCAATTATACATTAAACAAAAAAAATCTATTGATTATTATTCGAAGATTATGTACAGAGCCAATGGACAAGTCCCTCTGTGTGGGCTGTTACTATAAAAACAATAGCTTACTAGAACAAGCGTATTAATATTAAACCATCTTTGACAGCAGAAACTCCTTTCCAAGCCGTATGATTATTTGAAACATAACACCCATCCTGACCAATCAGGTTCCATTCATTAAACCGCACTGTGGAACAAATTTTAATGTGGTATAAACAAACACTTTCAGATCAAAGTAAACATATAAAAGTAGTTCGGTTTTGCAATTAAAAAAAAAACAAAAAAAAAAACTTCACCCTTTTTACCTTACACTGCATTTCAAAATCTCCACCTGACTTATTTATCACCCACATACTATCAGATGCGAGTCAGCTTGATTACCTGAAAGGAAGCACAGTATCATGTGTTACAGTGTACATAAAACTACACTTCCCATACTGCACGGCGGCATGTCAACAGAGGGCACTTAATCCACGTGACCATTATTTTGTTAATTGCCAGATATTGGTTGTGAAATTTTGCCACAGTTTAATTTAAACCTCGCCTTAATTTTATGTTTAGTTACAATTCTTTTATAGTAAAACAGTTCTACAAATTATAGGTAGTGAAACACATGACCAATATTTAGATACCACCAACTGCATATTCTCTTATTTGAAATGTAAGTGCTGAGGACAAAAACATGTGCACGTGCTAAACAGAACTTCTGATCAAACACAATAAAACAAAGTGTTTTATTTATTTATAATAACCAACGGTCAATCCTTCGACCTGAGCTCTGGTTCAGTAATCATGTCCACACGTGTGTATTACACAGCAACATTTATATAGCTCCCTTTGATGTCATCTATTGATCAGTGTGATCAATGTTCGCATTTGCAATATTCAAACATTTAAACCTTGAACATTAAAAAAAATAATAATAATAAGGTTTAATGCACAAAGCTGGAAGCGGGTCAGAGAGGCGGTGTTCCGGTGGCCCTCAGGCACACTTACCCTCATCACGTCCGAAATCTGCCCCTCTGTCCGACTGCTCTTCCCAACCCTCTTCTCCGACATCGTCCACGTGCACGGTCACGTATTCACCCTCCTCGGCCGGCTCTTCCTTTATCCTTATGGCAGGCACCGATGCGCTCGCTAATGCCGCAACTTCTGCGTGCTCCTGGGCCTCGGGTGCGGGAGCGCCGGTTCTCACAGCCTGTCCCGCAGCGCTGCTCTCCGCACACAGTGCTTCACCCGCGCGTGCTGGGTCTGTGCTGCTCTCCGCGCACGAGTCGGGTTCATTTTCCGACGACGCCTTCTCGACGTTTTCTCGCAACCTGGTTTGCCTCCCCGAGTAAACAGCAGCCATGTTGCTCAGGGAGCTTTCCCTCCCTCCCTCGCTCGCTCTAGATCGATCTCTCTTCCTCCTTGCCTCCTCCCTCCCTTTGTGCCGCTCTCACGGAAACGCACGGTGTATTTCGCGGGAAAGGACCTATTATCAGAGTCAAGAGGAGGAGCGCTACTTCGTAACACCGCTATTCCGAATAATCCTTTTTTTCTGCGCCAGGATTGGTTACACAGGAAACACGCGTCCAGGTTTAAACATCCGCTAGAGGGTGCTAGAGAAACAGCTAAATTGACGCTATCCAGTAAAACTTGATGTAAAGAATGAACGTTTCTCGTATATTTCTAACATTTTGATTAAAGTACCACAGGAGAAGTGTTGCATTATGCTGTTTTTGTTTCCCCGAAAGGGAACAATTGTTTAATTTATATAAAATTGACCAACTTTAGTTTCTATTCATTCATCCATACTAATAATTGTACTGTACAATTGTCACTTTTGTTACAAGTAGTGTTATAGTTGTTACAATTGCTGCAAAATTCATGCTATCCTGTGAAACATATTCGAATGCATTTATAAAAATCAGTGCAATACAAAATACAAAAGGATACAAAATAGATTTGTATTAACATATTTCTAACATTTAAATTAAAGTACCACAGGAGGAATGTTACGTTGTGCTGTTTTTGTTTTGTCCAAAAGAGAGCGACCGTTTGATTTATATTTAATTGGCCTATTTTTTTCCCTATGCATTCATCCATGAAGCGCAACTGTACACTACTAATAATTGTCGTGTAGTTGTTACAGATGTTACAGTAGTTGTTACAGTTTTTACAGTTGCAGCAAAATCGATGCTATCCAGTGAAACATGCTCAAAATTTCATGTAAAGGATGAACATTTCTCACTGACAAAATAATGTCAACATTCCCATCATCATCTTACGGATGCATTTGTAAAAATCATTAAATATATTTGTATTAACATATTCCCAACATTTTAATTAAAGTACGACAGGAGGCGTGTTGTTACCTCAGAAGTCAGTTATTGTTTAATTTATATTTTATTTTATTTTCTATTTATTCATTCAAAAAAAGCAACCCTACACTACTAATAATTGTAGTGGACAGTTGTTAAAGTATTTTTTACAGTTGTTACATTAGTCACAGTTCTTACAATAGTGTTACAGTTTTTACAGTAGTTACATTTGTTCTAGTAGTTGTTAGAGTTGTTACAGTAGCTACAGTTGTTACAGTAGTTGTTAGAGTTTTTATAGTTGCAGCAAAATTGATGCAATCCAGTGAAACATACTCAAAGTTCCATGTGAAGAATGAACATTTCTTGCTGACAAAATAAAATCAACACTGCAATCAACACAGTCATCATCTACTGATGCATTTATAAAAACAATAAATAAATCCATAGTTGGATACAAAATAGATTTGTATTAATATGTCCCTAACATTTTAATTAAAGTACCACAGGAGGAGTGTTGCGTTGTGCTGTTTTTGTTTCATCAACTTTTATATTTGATTACCATTTTAAAACTATTTTAGCAAGTGAAAATTGCTCCATATAATGCCTTTGAATTTCTCCTTTTTTATAAATTACAAAGAGAGATAGAGAGTAAAATATTGAGAATTTGAGATAAATATTATATGAACAATGAAAGAAATTACATGAGTTTATTATTTAAATTCTTCACTGTTGCTTCCACAATAAAGACATCTTACATTTAGTTCTAAAAATGCTTACCAGCATACATTCAGAATGCAGTTTTATTTGCAATGAATTGAAATTTAATTACTTTAAACTTATTAATTTGATGAAAGATACCGTTTATAACTCATAACTGTATTTATTGTTATCAGTTTCAAGTTGTGTTAAGGTACTTACAGTATAGTTATTTCCTATACCAGCACCCTTACACTGTGTTGCTTTAATATTATAAACCCACCTGTGCGCGCGCACCTTTACTGTCCAATCAGCGTGCTGCTAATGAGAGCTATTAACCAATCCAAAACAACACTTCAGAATACGGGTGGAAAATAATAACACCGTGATGGACTTCCGGTCGTTCCTAGCGACATAATCCAACGGTTCATTGGCGGTACAGACAAATGTAATATTTTTTTAAAAAGCATGACCTTCTAACTGAACAAGCTAGTGGTGATTTCTTTTTATAAAATAGAGATATTCTGTCTTCTGTAAACAGACATCAGGTCAAAATGTTGCCATACTTAATGAACACTCTTTATTTAACTGCACATTATGCAATTTTTTGTATAAATTCCTATAAATTACAACATATGTGAACGCACATACTGCCGTGTCGTAACGCTAATAATAATTTATGGTTTAGGGAGCGACATCGTGTTGCATCGTGGGATTGATCCTCCATGTTGTTTGAGGGAGCGTTTACTTTTTCATACAGCACCTCATTTCGCGGTTTTTTTAAAAAAATTGTTTACTTTTGTAAAGAATTTTTTTAAAAATCCCACAGAAAGTTATCCACAAATTACACACCTGTTTTCATGTCTTTTCCTCACGCATTTAGTCACAGACCTCGAGACTTTTAGGCTTAAGGCAAATACATCTCTCCACACACACACACACACACACAGATAAGATTCCTTTGAGGTATTTTGTTCACACTTGTACTGCATGTGATTCAATTTTGAACTTTTCAGCTCTTTAGGCATGCATGTTGGTTCCTGCAAGTTATCTAAAATGAACAAGCTTCAACAAAAAGTTGTGAATGAAACTTCATGTCTACAAACTTGCATTACACTCTGTTTTCTCAGCAGAAATACTTCAAAGTAGAATAATTATAAGGACAATAAAACATTTTTTTATTCAGTGTCATTTTATTTGTATGCCGCTTATAACAATGGTCAGTGTCGCAAAGCAGCTTTACAGAATAAGAAAATTATGGAAATAAGTATAAAATGTATGAGAAAATATGCATGAATCAAAACGATCAGATTGTCCCTGCTGAGCAAGCCGAGGGCGAGAGTGGCAAGGACAAACTCCCTGAGATGGCAGCTGAAAGAAATCATAAGAGGAACCACACTCATTCAAATAAGTACTTTTTCCAAAAAATGTAATAAAATCTAACAGTTTAGTACTAGGTATTAATTAACAATATTGCACAGGCGAGACTGCAGTTATACTGTAGCATGGTTTTGCAATTTTATTTTCAGTTGCACCTGGCTGCAACTTACCCTCAATAAAACCCTCAGTATTGCCCACAATGGCATATAATGGTACGGTGAAAACTGTTATATGTTGTTCATCTGAGGATGAATTTGCCTAATACCAAGACTCGCTATGATCACATGATTCTTTATGTTTTTACTTACACACACACACAAACAGAAATAAAAGAGGGGTTACTAACTTTTGAATACAAATGTATTTATACACATTACCAGTCAAATGTTTGGAAACCCCATCTTATTCAATGTTTTTTCTTTATTTTATTGGTCGTAACCTTGTATAACATTGTATGTTACTACTGAGGACATTGAAATTATGACAGAACAAATATAGAATTATGAAGTCAACAAAAACGTTAAATAACACAAAATGTTTTAGATTTTTTTTTTTCAAAAAAGTAGCCGCTTTTTGCCTTGATCACAGCTTTGCACACGCTTTGTATTCTCTCAATCAAGCTCATGAGGTAGTTACCTGGAATGGTTTTCCAAAAATCTTGAAGGAGTTCCCAGAGGTGTTAAGTACTGGTTGGTTGCTTTTCCTTCACGCTCCAGTCCAACATGATCAGAACCATCTCAGTTAAATTTAGATCTGGTGATTATGGAGTGCAGGTGATCTGATGCAGCACTTTGTCATTGATTACTACGGACGTAAATCTTTTATTGAAAACAAGGCTTTGAAAAAAAAAAAAAAACTTGGCTGCAGGACAATGAAAAAAAATGCAATGACGATTTGGTTTTGTGCTTACCTGGAAAAGTTTTATAAGAAATTGGTCATTTCAAACACAGTTTCCAGGACATTAACTGGTTTGTTTGACTTAACTACAGTGAAAGGTAGTGTAGTAAAGATTAAGTCTAGATTGTAATATATGCTGTTAAAAAAATAAATAAATAAACAAAAACATAAGGGTTTTAATCAGATTTGTGTAAGACAGGGCAAGCAGGCAAGTCAGGCCTGGTTAGACTTTTACCCAACAAGAGTCTAATGAGGAAGGTTTTGCCAATGCCCACTGGAGCTGTGACTCATAAGTAGACTAAATTTGATTAGATTTTTGGACATCGCGATTTTTTATTTACATCAAAAGCACTATAATGTATTGTCTATATTTCGTTTCGTTTAAGCATTAAAAACCACTAAAATTATTTAACAAACAGTGAAATGCTGTGCCACTTATGTTACTGATGCTTTAAATCTGTCCAGTACAACACACTAGTTGGCCTAATCTGCATGTTTTTGAACAGTTTGTGTTGGTCTTTTTACTCCAGCAAAACTTGAGTATTTGTGGAAGACGCAAGCAGTTTTTTTCTTAACTTAAAGACATCAGTTGTTATATACAAATAAATAAATTTTCTACAAAAGCTCTGGTATTCATAAATTTAAGCGCATTTAACTTTTAAAGTTTACCTAAATAATAATGATTAAATTTTAGGATTTTAGATTCCTCTATTATAAATCTCTAATTTAATTAGTTTTGTAAAGACTGAATAATAATATTCAAGGACAAATTTCTAATAGCATGATTCCAGCTCTTTAAGGCAGGCCTCTATGGAACAAAGAGTAGAAACATTTAATATGAGCAGCACATTATTTTAATAATTGTTAGGTAACTTAGACATTACTAGGTAATCTATCTAGTTAGGTAACTAGATTTATAGACATTAAAGGATCAAGATGATCAATTCCTGTGAGGTGCTCTGGTGCAGTATAAACAAACTGGAGCTGAACACGCTCAAAACAGGAGACACCCCTCAACACTATTACCCCCACACACAAAAACAAACTCCAGCACAGGATGTACTTTCTGCGCCAACTGATAAAGTATGGTCTGACACAGGCACTGTTGATACAGTTCTACATTGCAGTCATTGAATTGTCCCATGCACCATGTGGTTTAGGCAGCCACAAAAGAGGATAGGAACAGACTGCAACAAACTGTAAAAATGGCAAAAATAAAATAATCATAATAATAATAATAATAATAATAATAATTGGTACACCCCTGCCCACTCTCCATGTCTTGTACTCTACAAGAACCAGGAGAAGAAAAAAATCAGTACCTGGACATAACCTTTTTGCATACCAAACTGCTAGACACAAGAACTGTCTCTTTCTTCAAGCAATCACCTCCAGACTCTTTACTGCAGTCTTTATTTAATCTATATAGTTCTTGAATGTTGTGTATTTCCTGTGGATTGTGTTTTGTCTCTAAACAAAATGTACAGTGTTATTATATATGCCTATGCCTTTGAGAATCAAATTCTTTGTGTCTCTCTCTGTGTGTGTGTGTGTGTGTGTCAACATACTTAGCCAGCAAACCCGATTCTGATTCAAATCAAAATTTATTGAATCTAAAACTACAAGGATCAGACGGAGGTAGACAGAAAACTTTCAGTGATCTTACATGAAGGTCCTAGTGATATTTTCCTCCTGTGTTTGCCATTTTAACTTACAAATACAGGTCTTAAACATTAAAAGCAGTTCAGTGTTTCAGATATTTGACACAAAATGCTGTACAGTAAATAAAACAAGAGAAACCAATGTGACCATATGTCTACAAATAATAGCCCTTATTCATTAAAGTTGCGTCTGGTCAAATTTAATCATAAAACCTAAACAAACTTTTTGTCTGACAAAATTAATCGGGGCACATTTTGACAACCTAAAAGGCATGATTTTCAGTTAAATAATCCCAAACAAAAAATCAATACATAGAACATACAGAAAGTTGAGTAGTATTTGAAATGTATAAGCGTATTCATGTTCAAGATGCACCATATAGCTTCGTACTGGATCTTAGACAGGCAGGATATTCAAAAACACTGTTTTTGAGTTTATTCCATTAGAGAACACATCAGGCATAATTTTATTTACTTCAGTCATTTTTTTCTTAGTGTTCAATTAATTTATTTTAGTGCTTTATATGAAATAAAGATTTGTTTATTTATTAATAATGAATACACATCTATGTATAAATAAAGCTAAATAAATCCAACTTGTGACTAATCTGACCTATTCATAATGAATAAAAATACTCTGCCATAAATATAATTCACATACCAGCATGTGAGGTTGGAAAACAGTTTGATTTTGAACCAGATTTTAACCAAAAAAATTTTTTTTGAGTAACTTTTACTTAGCTTCGCCCGATTTTTCCCTCTTTTCCTGGATTTACATTGTATCTTCGAAAGCATGAGAAAATATCTTTCTTTTACTGATTCACTGTTACATCACTTATATAAACTGGGAATGGAATGTAGAATAACAGTTTCATGAATCAGACACAAATCACACATGACAGTCTGCGCTCTCTGCAGTTGTTTCTTTGCAACTTTGATGAATAAGTGCAATGTGTCATTACAGATTGAGAACATTAGCCTGGATCTGTATAAGCAGAAAAACTTTCTCCAGATGAACAATGGCATCATCCAACATTATAACTGGGAGCTATTTAAAAAAACAAACAAACAAAAATTAACTACTTAGAAATCTAAGCAATAGTTTAACATGGGTGAGAAATGAACTGCAAAGTGAAATAAACTCAGTTAAATATTTGAACCTGTACATGTTGAACATGTTGCAAATGTCATTTGTATTAACTGACTAATTACTGGTGGTCACTTCACATCTCACACAGTCGGAATACAAGGAGAAATTCAGAATTGAGGAACTGAGTCAATAAGCGTCAACCTACAACAGTCCTTTTGGCACATTAACAGCCAGAAACTTGAACGGTGTAGAGGAACATTAACATTATACAAATCAGACCTCACCTTGAACGTGTTGCATATAGTGTACCTGTAATTCTAGTTCTCCAGGTAACGTGCATCCACAGATCATGCAACGCAAGCGGTGATCTGTGGCAAATGAAATTTGTCCGATAAGTTTTTTCGGTTCAGTCTGTTGAGTCGAAGGCAAAGACTGTGGCAATACTGGTCTTTCGTTCATTATGCCTGGTGGAGCGAAGACGATGTTCTGAGGTGCTGGACCAGGAAGTTGCCCTGCTATTGAATGGATGGGATGAGCGCCTGGCAAGGCAAGAGGAGGCGCCAAAGGGAGTGATGAGGTAATAAATGGAGCGGCCTGATTTAAGATGATTTGAGGGGCAGACACTTGCTGCTGTGGCCCCTGCTGCACTGATCCATTTAACAGAGCTTGGGAAACAACTGGAGTGGCCTGGAACCCGAACACTGCGCTTCCGTTCCCATGAGAAAAAGGAGCTGCTCCAAACTGGACACTTACTGATCCCAAAGTATTTGTTTGGGGCTGGTGGAATTGTTGTTGCTGAATAAGTTGTATCTGTTCAGGTTGCACAGTCTGCTGCAGAAGCTGAATTTGCTGTGGTGATTGCAAGACCAGTTGCAATTGCTGATGTTGCTGCTGTGAAGGTGGCGGAATTATATGGAGCTGGGGAGGCTGAGCCCCTGTTTCATTCGCAGGTTTGTCTTTTGAGTTGACACTCTTAGAGATTTCAAGAGGAGATACAATATTCAAAGGCTTACTGTTGCTTTTAATAGTAGCACTGTCATCTACCGAATCTGCATTTTGCCTTGTTTGTGTTGAAATCGTTGCACTGGCTAGAGTAGTTGACTGTTGTAATTGTGGTTGCTCAGATTTATCAGATTCTGCATTACCCTGCTGTGTGTTTTGACCTTGAATATTTAACCCTTGGCTTGGAGAATTCTGAGTGTTGGCCACTGGTGAACGAGTCTTTGCATCTGACGATAAAGACCCATCTGCAGTGGCTGGTGACTTTGGAGTTGATGATGGTGAATTAACCCACGAAGAAGGTTGTTGCTGCACCTTTGCCTCATTTTTGGATGGGCCATCGCTACAGGCCCTAGTAGGAGATGATGTGCTAGTTGAAGCCGTGTCACTGTTATTTTGCGCTGTGCAGCTCTCAGGAAGCTGTTTGAGAGCACTGCCAGCTTGTCCTGATGCTGCTGCCTCAGCCCAGCTAGAACTCTGTTGAGAGCCAATCTTGGGTAGACCATCTGGTTTTGGCAAGATAGGTTTGAGATGGGTTGCTGACTGCCATTGTTGCCTGAAATTATTAGACTGTCCTTCAGATAACCATTTAGACTGCTGCTGTAGCTGTGAGTGAATTTGAATTTGCCACTGTTGTTGCAACTGAACAGGCATAAGCGGAGTTTGCTCATTCCTATCTGATTCAAACACATGTGACTCTTGCCCCACCAAGTTCGACACGGAACTGGGCAAAATCTGATCAGTGAAAGGACTCTGTTGCAACTGTGTTGCCCTGTCCACACTTCCTCCCATTCTTGGCCAACTCGAAACCCATCTACCACTTCTTCTGCCCCGTCCACCAGTACCTGTCCTTCCTCTTTGAGAACCAACAGTCGAAGAGTATGACTGGTTTGCTCCTTGACGCTTTCGTGCATGTATTTTTTGATGAACAAGAAGACTGCTTAGCCAGGGGAATGACTTATGGCACTCTTGGCAACGGTGTGGCCTCTCGCCGGTGTGGGTATTCAGATGGTCACGAAGTAAGTAGGCTAAACCAAAACTCTTGTTGCAGATGTGACATTTGTGAGGCTTGTCTCCTGAGTGGCAAAGCATGTGGCGCTGTAGTTGACTCTCATCGCTGTAACCCTTGCGACACTGTGTACAGCGGAAAGGCTTCTGTTGATGCAGTCTCTGGTGAGTCTTCATGTTCTGAAGAAACGCAAAGTCCTTTCCACAGTCAGGACACTTGTATGGCTTCTTGCCGGAATGGATGATCAAATGCTGCTGTAAATAACTGCTGAATCGGAATGACTTTTTGCAAACGTGGCACTGGTAACCTCTGTTGTGTATGCGCATGTGAAGCTCTAAAACGGAACGGTAACGAAAGCTTTTACCACACTCCTTGCATCTTAAACTTTTTTTTTCCGTCGGGTCCCCCCAATCTCCATCGGCTGAAATATTATCGTTGCTAGCTGAGCTGGCCACACTGAGAACTTCCCTCTTTAGTGGAGTTGCTATAACCTGATGAGTCAAGGCGTGCGACTGTAAGGTGGATTCATCCAAGAACTGGAGAGGACAACTGGGACAGGAGAACACGCTGTAATTTTTTTCCCCATTGCTCAGGTTTTCATATTCTGCCTCGTGTGTCAATATATGGGCCCTAAGATCAGCTGCTTTGTAAAAGAGCTGAGGACACAGTGGACAGTTTCGCTGGTGCTCCATGTTTGAAATGGTATTCTCTTTTCCTATCGATCCTAAATCTTTGCCATTGTGTAGTTCATTATTTTCTGTAATAGCTGCCTCAAAACCAGCAGAACTAGTGAGTTTCTTGTGCTGGCGACAGTGTGCACGCATATTCTGCGCAAAAGCAAATCTCTTTCCGCATTCTGTGCACCGGTATGGCTTCTGGCCAGTGTGAAGGTATTGGTGCTGCTGCAAAAGACTGCTGTATTTGAAGGTTTTGCCACATATGGTGCAGCGGTGTGGCCGTTCTTCAGTGTGTTTGCGGCGATGGTCGTCCATGAACGAGCGGTGCCTAAAGACCATGCCGCAGTCAGGGCATTCGTAAGGTTTAAGGGCAGCATGAGAGCGCTGATGGATGTGCCATGTTACAGCACACTGAAAGCCCTTATTGCATTCAAGGCACCTGTAAGGACACTCTAACGAATGGCTCTGCATGTGCGCATTGATGGACACTCTGTATTGGAACTCTTTGCGGCACAGCGGGCAGCGGTAAGGCTTCTCCAGGCTCTGCTGGCAGGCGTGAAGCTTAAATCGTATCAGAGATGCAAAACATTCACCACAGTGATCACATTCGTATAGCTTTTCTTCCCTGAACTCCCTTAGCTGAGACCGCTTATAAGAGACCAACGTCGAATCCGGTAGACCATTTTGTTTGTGCTCACTGCGGTGCTTGATGAGACTGCTGCGATGTTGAAAGGTGAGGCCACATTCTTTGCAGGTGAGAGACGCTTGCTCGTCTTGATGCATGTGGAAGTGGCGATGCAGGTCATACGTCTCTCGTCGAGTGAAGCTTTTGCCACAGTCGCGACAGTTGAGACGGGTTTTCCGCTGCTTATCGGTAACATCAGCCTCATGGCACGCCTCATTATCCCCTGCAACTCTATCCACTCCTTCTTCAGGTTCTTTGCTTTGTACTTCACCTTTGGGTTCTCCTACTTCCTCTTCTGACATTTCCTCTCCTTTTTCCTCTTCTCCCTCCTTAGAGTCACCATCACACTCCATGTCCACACTCAGATCTGTCAGTTCCTCCTCTTCCTCCTCCTCCTCATCTTGTGCGATGACATCTTCATGTTCTATGGTACTCCCAGTTTCTAAGTCAAGGTCTTCTGTTGTCTGGTCCTCTGGTGTGCCTTGATGAACTTCATACCCTGTGCAAAAACAGCATAATAGACGATTTATTGCTCTTTTGCTGAGGATATGTGCAAAGTAATTATATTTGAATATTTCAAAAATTGGTACATGTACACAGATAACATATATTCACCAGACAGGCAAAGTTTAAACATCGGTATTGCTTTTCATATGTCATTTTATTATAATATCTATCTATCCAGCCATCCATCCATCCATCCATCTATATATCTTTTCATCTAACCTTCTATCTAACTATAGATCCACCCACACAGAGTGCTGTGTTCAAGTCAAACCAGGACTTTTAATTGTGCAGAATAAAAGAACACAATTATGAGAGTAAAAACTACCTTTATTGCTCTATATAATCAGTGTGTGTGGGTGTGTTCCATTCATCCATCCATCCATCCATCCAACCATCCATCCATCCATCCAGAGACACAAGGGGTGTTGAAGTCAAACCAGAACTTTTGATTGTGCAGAATAAAAGAACACAGTTATGAGAGTAAAAACTACCTTTATTTATATAGTCGGTGTGTATTCTATCTATTTATATGTATCCACACACACACACACACACACACACACACACACATTCTGTCAAGTAAATGAGCGAACATGTGAATGCAGTCAATTAGTCAATTAGTCTAACAGTTAGTTTTCAGGATTTATCTAATAATTTTTCTAATTGGATGTTTAATCCTTTTATTAACTTTCCAGTAAATAATAGAAAATGGGGGAGGGGGGGGAACAATTCAGCCCCGCATGCCCGTGTGTGTAGTGTGCACTCGTTTTTGAGACTTTTGAGAGTGATTAGAGATGGTAAAACATCGCTATTTCTTCATAATCCTACAAGTGAACTATTTACACATTGTTATCCTGTGCGGTAGAAGTGAATTATTTTTTATTATAATTAGAAGAAATAATAATGACTGATGACAGATATACGTGCGGCACAGTTAAAGGTTAAACTCTTCTATTTAAAGTGAGTTTGTGTTATTTAAATGCTGCGCTTGTTTTTTAAGTGAGAAAACTAATGTTATAAGGAACGTGATACGTTTAATTAACTTTTTTAAATGTTAAAAAAAAACATGATGTAAAAATGTTTGCAATAAAATCGGGTAAGAATTATCAAAAAATTATCAAATTGGATTATTTATAATCAAAACGGCGTCCCAAGAACCATGATGATATTGTATCAGGAGGTGACGGGTGATTCCCATCCCTAGTAAATAATAACATTAAGTTAATGATAATTTATCTTTTAACCCTGTATTCAAGCATTTTCTCAAAAAAAATATTTATATTACATATAGAAATTTTACCACATACTGTAAAAACATGCCAAGACTTAATAAGTCCAATGGCCATGTGGGGCACACATACAGTACGCACACACAGTGACAGAATTTATATAGAAATTATCTTTTTATTAAAAAAAAAAACAGAAAACAATTGCACACAGCTTTGCACAAGATAAAATTAGTAACATGTTGCCGTATAAAACTATGAATATCAACTGCATTCTTCTCAGAAAGGCTCATGCACTTATCACTTATTTTAACATGAAATCTACGCAGGAATATTTTTCTATGCAGAAACTTTAACTCTATGTCGCTTAGTTTTTAAAGTCTAATATGCAGGGGAAAAAAAACAGTTTACAGCTCACCAGAGCACCAGAAGGAGGCTTTTCACAGACTTATTAAAGGGATTAAACGCACTGTAATACACACTTAGGCTGCTGTGGTGTTGTTTTAAGGTCTGAGCAAAGCTCATGCTGTGTGTGTGGGTGCACGCATGAAATGGCTCAAAATGAAATGGCTCACCATAGAGCTCACACACACACAGGCATGCAGAGCACCATTTTGTTTCTGTCATGGTGTTTTTTTTTAAAGAAGTTCCACAGATAACATTTCACATTCCACCACGTGCTGGCGAAATTATGGACGAGTGTAAACACTGCGACGCACCGATGTACTCCACGGAAGCCGACGCATTTATTCAAGCGACCTATTCAATTATGTTGGTGAAGCCCTATAATGAATAAAATCCTGCAGATGGTCAGGATCGTCAGTTAATGATTACCTCACACATGAGAATGCGAACATGTGATCTCCGTGACCATGGCATGGTTGTTGGTGCCAGATGTGCTAGGCAGAGATTTTCAGAAATCAAGTGGATCGTCAGTTGTCACACTTGGTGCAACGGAAGCAGAAAAAATGGACAAAGATTAAAACAAAGCGCAAATCTGTGATGGCAAAACGCATTGGGCAGATCAGAGGAAGAATTTAACACAAGAAGATTAGTGACGTGTCTCTTACAAGTGTGAGCTCAGGCTAAAAACAGCTGTTAGACACAATTAACCAGGTCAATGAGTGTTGCGCAGCACTGTGCCAAGGATATTCTATTCGCTTTAAATATTTTTTAAAGCAGTACAAACAATCTATGCTAGACAAGGTACCAAAATATTACATCCTAAAATGTACCGTAAAAAAACACTTACACACATTAATGCACATTGGAGCGTTTAACACACATTTGAAGTTTTACACACCTGAAACTTTTCTGCATTGTTCTGCTCAGGACTGGACATTGTTTTTCCATTTTTCATTCCATTTCAATTCCATTTTATTACTTGTACATAGTATAAATTGTACAGCATGTTTTCTATATTTTTCTATATTTGTTGAATTTTTATTATTATATTCTGATTTTATATTTCTAGTATGAATATTTTCTTATTTATACTCTATTTTACTTTTTCATTATTATATTCTTATTTCATAGTCTTTATTTAAATACTCTATTTTCTTTTTAAATTTTTAGGTCATGGGCGATCCTACAAGCATTTTCACTTCATATGACAGTTTATGTGACAAATAAAATTAACATTTTTTAATTAATAAACTGTAAACATGAACATATATAGTTGTGTTTAGAAGTTGACATACACTTAAAAGTCATGGCAATAACTTTAAATGTTTTATAATATTTCTTTAAACTGGTATTTTTCTTTAAATCATGATTGTATATTAAAAAACTTTAATAGAAGAACACCCCAAGAATTTGGAACACACGGTTTAATTTTATTTATGTTTTTTTTTTTTTTTTTTATCAACACAGGGCCAAAATTATACAAAGAATCATTAAGATTGTTAAGTGGTACTGAAAAGTCCTGTGATCATGTTTGACGAGAGCGGGTGGCTTCTCCGTGCCAACATAAGAGAGTTTGTTCTACAGCACTTATTGGACTAACCAACATACAGACCCCAGTGTTTCCCACAGATCTAAAATATACAATTCTGAGTTTATATATATTTAAACTCAGAACTCAGGGTCAGGATTGTGCAATATAGAGTAACATATCCTTTTTTCAGCACAATGTAGACAATATTATAAACTGAATTTTATTTTATTTTAACCAACTATACAAGCTGTATTTTTATTACAGTTATTATGAGTTATTATGAGAAAATTTCTTTCACATACACTTAAAAGTCATATTAAAAGTCATGGAAATATTGTTTTTAAATATTCCTTTAAACTGGCCTTTTTCTTGAAAAGCATAATTCTAATACAAAGAAACATTAAAATGTTAACTAAGTGGCGCTAAAAGTCCTGAAATGTATTTTAATCTGGCATGCCCGATGCTTCTTAACTTCCTGTAAGTGAGATCACTCTATATGTGGGAAATTTTCTAGAGTTTAGTCTCTACATCAAAAGATAAAAAAAAATTCACATAAGCAAAAATTCATTAGTTCACATGTTTTTATGGTTGTTTTTGGTTGAAAAAAAATATATAATGTGATGATAATTTGCATGAGTTTGACATTTGTGAGACATCATTCCCATATTCTGGTAGCAGTAAAAATGTTAGTTTTAAAAGTAATGTGTGACCATCAGTACACTTCTTATTCTTCTTTTTATGGAGGCTGACATCCACTGCATTTATTGCCTCTCAGTACATCGCTCTCACGCTAAAAGCATAAACAGCTACAGGAGCCGTAGCCTGAGACGGTTACTGTCCGTTACTAGTTAATAAATCGCAGACTTTTAAAAAGCATGGGCTAATATACTTGGTCCCAATTATACTATTTGTGTGGAAAACACTTAACCGTCACCCTGGGAGACTGTCAAGGCACAGGCCCGCCATGAACCGGAGGCTGCTGGAATTCCAGCATCACTGACTACACTTGAGTAAGTTTTCCATCACCATAGACTGAGATGCTGTTGTTCATGAAAAAAAGCCCCTCCTCCAAAACTGACACCTTCAAACTTGACTAAAGTTGTTAACTGACCACATGGACAAAAAAACATAAGCCCTCTGAAGGTATGTTTTAACCAGACATATGTTTGTAGAAGTAAAGATAAGGCATTTAACACCAAGAACAACATATCACCTGCTAAGTAAGATGTTGGTGGTGGCAGCATCGTGACTTGGGGCTGTTTTGTTCTCAGTAGAAGAGATGCAGTGCAAAAAAAGTGGATGGAGTAATAAGGGAGGAGAATCTTCAGCATCAGAATCCCCCGAAACACATGTCAGACAAGTTACAGAAAGGATAAAGGTGGCTAACATCAAGCTGTCGGAGCCTCAACCTGATTAAAAATGTATGGATCTTGCTTCAAAGTCAGGTCTACAGATCTATATAGGAAACCGACCAGAAGTTTAATGGCAACCAAAATCAAAATATAGACAAGACTGAATCAAATAATAGACTAGACATGCTGCATGTATATTTTTGCTCCTTCATGAATAAATTTGACACTTTGTTGATTGCAAAATAAATGAAAGATTGTACAACAACCTCCTGTTGTTTTCTTCTATTAAATATTTATACAGTGGAACCTTGGATTACGAGCATAATTTGTTCCGAAAGCAGGTTTGTTTTTCAAAACACTCGTAAACCAAATCGACTTTTCCCATAAGAAATAATGGAAACTCAAATTATTCATTCCACAGCCCAAAAAAAAAAATACATAAAAATAATTAACAGAAAATATTAAGTAAAAATAAAACAGAAAGAGAAAATGGATTTTAACCTCTCTAATGAGACTTGCTTATGCTTTACACGTGCGTTGCACACAAACGCATACAGACACAAAATAAAATATGTTTTACACGCGCACAGTAAGAGACGCGCACTAAGACCCAGCAGGAGAGATGATTACCCACAATTCCGCAGCACTAGAGAGAAAAAAAAAAACGTTGGCTCAGTTGTGATCACGTGACACTTGACGTCAAAACACGAAGCGCATGCGTGATACATGATATTCTGTACTTGTAAACCAAGACTTGTTCATTTTCCAAGTCAAAATTGATCAAAAATCTTTGCTCCTCTTTGCTCGTAAACCGCGTTACTCGCAATCCGAGGTTTCCCTGTACTACACAAGCATCATACCACACAAAAAAAGACCAGTTTAAAAAACTAATTGCAAGCCTGATATTGCCATGACATTAAAGGTCCTGATTAGTGTGTGTAAACTACACATTGCAAATGTACATAAAAAGGACAATGATATAATTAAAGATACATTATTTGCTTTGTCTTTCAGCTGCTCCTGTTGAAGGATTACCACAGCTAACCATCTGATCTGCACAATAACTTGGCACAGGTTTAATGTCTGATACCCTTCCTGGTGCTGCCCTCCAATTTTATCTGGGCTTGGCACCGGCACTGCATCAGGCTGGGGTTTGAACATTTTGCAATTAAACCCAGGCCTTCCGCATGGTTGGCGAGAAACCGACCACTGAGCCACCAATGCCAAGCAGGCGAAGTCGCTGGTAACCTCTAGTTAATAATAAAAGACCTGTGTTTATTTAACTCTTCTGAAAAAGGAGTAAAAGTCTGAAAATGGAATTTAGCACGTTTTACTGTCAAATTGTTCATATGTCGGCTATAGATCTCATTTGAGATTTATATTTCTGTGTATATTTGCATATTTTTCTCATTCCTGTCAGGTTTATTTTCTGGTTTATGAAGGGTGCAGCAACATAACATTGTCATGGTCACTGATCACACAGAGGAGCAACAGCATAACACACACTTTGTTTCAAGTGTGTAAGCCTGATCACGTCCCTATTTCTTATCTTCCTCTAATCAGATCAGGGTTCTAGGTGATTCTAATGAATGGAGCTGCATCCTAACCTCTAACACTAAATGAATATCAGTGCTGTCCAATGAGCCCATGGTGCTGAATGAAGAAGTCATGTTTATTTCTGATTGGACAAACAGCAGCCCAGCTGTTTAGGTCTGTGTGACTAATGATAGGCGTGCAGTGCTGTATTACAGTGTAATAATGATCTGACACGTGATAATAAATCCACCAGGCTCGTGCTCGTACTCACCCCGTTTGCCCGAGATGCTGCACGCCCCCCTCCCCACCAGCTCCTCCTCTGACCCGGACCAAACCAGCGCGAGCTCCTCGCCATCCTGTGGAGCATCACCGTGTTTCCGCCTCGCACGCGCCTTCCTCCGGTCCGATTCTCCACTCTGATCGGGTGAATCGTTCCGCGCCTCTGCGGGCTCTTTCGCTTCTTGTGCGTTCGCGTTTTCTTGCAAACGATCCTCCCCGGATTCAGCCGCTCCATCTGCCGTAACCTCGCGTTCACCTTCTTTGTGTTCATCTCTCCGTAAATCACTGTTCTCGCACTGGGTATCCAGGCTCTCCTCGGGCTCAGGCCGTAAAGCGGCCATGTTTCACTCTGTGTTCGCCGTCTCCCTCCCCCCGTGACGTCATCGGCACGTTTTTACAGTAGGCATCAAGGCCTAGGCATCAAGAGCGCCCCCTGCTGGGCTGGAGTGTACTGTATTCATGCAAAGCGGGTTGGGTAATCCTTTTTTTATTTTAAGAATGCATTTGTGGCATTTTGTGATTACAGTAGAAAATCGCTGAAAACCTCACTGCAGTCTTTGATGACATCAACAACATACCTACATATCATACGATGACAATATATATTTGCACATGTATCACAGAATATAACTAATATTATAGTATCTATAACCTAGTTATAAACCTTATATTCTAGTCTTTTGTACATATTTATTCTTATTATGAATGTTTTTATCTTTTAAATGTTTTTATCTTTTCATTTATGTACTGCATATAAATTAATACACACACACACACACACACACACACACAGAGTCATTTCTGGGCCCTTCGCATTTTCCGACAAAGCTGCAGGCACATGATGTCTCAAATATACAATTGCAATTTCCTGCTAGTTAGCTAAAAGGCTCAAACATGTTAACATGACATTGTTCTTGAGCACAAAGGTGCTAACTTTACATTAATGCAATGCCTTTAAAATAGGATGTTCAAAAAGCATTTATGTGTGTCATGGGCAGGAATCTACATACTTTTAGTTTCTAGCATCGGACAGTAATCAATAATCGCAACAGGCATACCTGATATATATATACACACACACACACACACACACACACACACACACAAACACACACCAGTCTAGAGTTGTTGCAATCGTAACTGTACACCACGCTTATGACATAAAATTCTAGAATCTTGAATCTTGATGCATCTGATTTCAAAAGGCCCTTTTGCATTGTCTCTGCCAGTGAATGGAAGTGTTGGCCCATTACATTCAGCAGTCGTGAAATATTACCTGTTGAACAACAACTACAGTGAAACCAGTATACAACACTCCTGCATAGCGGATCAACGCATAGTGCCAAACAGAGTTGAGGTACATTAAGTACACTATACAAATAAAAATATTTGGCCAGACTTACTATGACATTGTATTCAAATAAATATACTTCAATATGGAGTCAGTGACCCTTTTGCAGCTATAACAGCTTCCACTCGTCTTGGAAGGCTGTCCACAAGATTTTGAAGTATTGCTTATGGAATCCTTGCCCATTCATTCTGTGGAGTATTTATGAGGTCAGGAGGCAATGATGTTGGATGAGAAGTCCTGGCTCACAATCTCCATTCTAGTTCATCCCAAAGGTGCTTGATGGGGTTGATGTCAGGGCTCTGTGTTAGGGCCGGTCAAGTTCTTCCACACCGAACTCATTTCTTTATAGTCCTTGCTTTGTGCACTTGGACACAGTCATGTTGGAATAGAAAAGTGCCTTCCACAAACTGTTACCACAAAGTTGGAAGCATAGAATTGTCCAAGATGTCTTGGTATGCTCAAGCATTAAGATTGCCCTTCACTGGGGCGAAGGGGCCTGATTGATTGAAATACCTGATAATTCAAAAATTAACAGATTTGACCAAATACTTTTGTCCATATTGTGTGTATGGGCACCTTGGGCCCTTGTCAAACTTTGCTATAAAGCTGGAGGCACCTGATGTCTAGAATGTAAAAATGCAATTTCCCTTTAGTTCACTAGAACTATGTTAATATGACAATTTCCTTGTACACAAAGGAGTTAACTCTATATTAATGTCTTCCCTTTAAAATAGAATTTGTTCGACAAGCATATATTTGTGTCATGTGCAGGAATCCACATACTTTTGGTTTCTAGCATCTGACATTTATGATTAAATCTGACATTTTAGCCTCCAAATGAGATATTTGGCATGGAGGGATCAATTCCAACAGACATACTGCTATACATGTATGTAATACTATGTCCTATATATGTAAAAGCTGCAATCCTGGTGAGGGTGAGGCTGTGCATAAGAGCCAAGCAGTGGTGAGTTACATTATATGACTAAACATATAACGACCGTCATGGGGCCTTTCCAAACTGTTGCTACGATGCTGGAGGCACATGATGTCTAGAATATAAAATTGCAATTTCCCTTTAGTTCACTGGAACTTAATGGCTCAAATAATATGACATTGTTCTTGAGCACAAATGTGTTAACTCTACATTGATGCAATGCCTTTGAAACAGGATGTTCAACAAGCATTTACTGTACGTGCATCATGGGCAGGAATCCACATATTTTTTGGGTTTCTAGCATCTGAGAGAAAGGGATGGTTCCAATAGACGGACCTGATGATTGGGCTGCAGACGGTCTTCTAAGGAATGATGGAATGTAGCCAGCGTTTACACGTCTTGCAACGATGGCACAATGAAGTATTAATTTTCATATTCAGTAAATTCAATAACCCAAGATTATGTGCTCTCACATCCGAGAGTTGCTAGTGGGTATCTAGGCATTCTCTATTCCCTCTCTATTATACAAATTTATCAGTCACCTGGTGCATTGCTGCTGTTTTGAAGGTTTACATCCAACTGTACACATGTAGAGTAAGTACATGTAGTAATTTTTTTTAGCTTGCTTTTAAACAAAATGGAAAGGTGTATGCAAAACAAGAATTTTCTTATTCCATACTTTTTGGCATATTTTTTTAAAAGATTGAAGGACAATAAATAATTGAATTGACTTGATATGGTGAAATGATCATGTTGTTTGTAGGAATAGGATACACTGGTCAGCCATATCATTAAGCTCCCCTTTTTGTACCATCAAAACAGCTCTGATCCATTATGGCATAACTTCACAAGACCTCAAAAGTTGTACTGTAGAAATTGGCATCAAAACATTTGCAAGAAATCATTTAAATACTGGTGGATCAGACTTGTTTGTACATCCCACACATTCTCAGTGGGAGTGAGAGCAGTAGAAGTTTTTGAAGTCTTGTGTTTCTCAAACCATTCCTAAAATTCCTTCTTTTGTGTGTTTGTGCGTGGCAGGATACAATGTCCTGCTAAAAGAGGCCACCGCCATTAGGGTTCTTGTGAAGGTTTGACTTGGTCTGCTACAATTTTTAAGTAAGCGATACACAGTAACATTCACATAAATGCCATGACTTAAGCAGAGCATTGCTTCTCTGGCTTGTGCTCTATCAGTAGTGCATCGTGGTGGCATCTCTTCCCCAGTAAGCAATGCACACACACCAGAGGTAAAAGAAAACGTGATTCATCAGATCGGGAGACCTTATTCCATCACTTATAGGTATGGGGGGACAGAGGTCAGCAAGGGTACTTTTAACAATATGAACCTCGAACACCCATTCATTTCACCGGTTGTCTTTCCTTGCAACATTTTTTGTTAGTACCCAGCAAACATTGGTCCGAAGGCAACGTCCTGTCCCTGGCCAAAACCAGTCAAGGTAGGACGGCATTAATTGGTAAGATTTTACCAATGAAGGTATAAATTGGTAAAAATATGTGACACAGAACATTTCCTAAAAATGCATTCAGATACGTTTGTACATGTCTACAGTTGCCTCGGGTTGCATGTATAGCTGTTACTATATATATATATATATATATAGCTATTACTCTGACTTTATATACTATATACATAGCTGTTACTCTGACTTTTAGCTGTGTTGTTCAATATACACCCTCCAAGCAAAAATTTGGACGATTGATGACCATTTATGACAGCTGTTGTGAATCAGATAACGTCAAACACTTCTGTTTAACTTTTATTTTGGAACTATTTTTCAACCATGACGGGACATGTCGGAGGGACATTTCAACGATCATTAAATGTCCACATGTTTGCTGAGTACTAACCACTGCATACCCGGAATACCCCACAAGACCTGCTATTTTGGAGATGCTCTGGTTCAATCGTCTACTCTAGCCATCAAGCTTGTGAAAAATACTCAGATTCTTACACTTACCCTTAATTGCTGCCTTTCAACAAATTGGCTGTTCACTTGTTGCCTAATTTATACTATTGCTTCACAGGTGCCATTGTGAGGAGACAAGACAAGTTATTCACAACTAGCTTTAATGTAATGGGTGATTAGTGAATACAGACAACAGTATATAGGAAAGATGCTATAATCCGTACTGTTTTATCCAATCTTTCAAATAACATTTTGGTTCTTTCATTTGATTAGATCGAGGGACAGTTTTTAGCTCCTGGAGGGCCAAGGGAACAAGTCAGTGTATTTAATAGTCAAGGTTTTTCTAATTACTACTTTCTTTTAGCTGTATACATCAAAGATGTAAGAAAAAAATGTTTAGAATTAAATACAAAAACACATTTAATGCATTTAACCCCAGTAAATATTTTCCATAATAAGACATGAGTACACCATATGATTTGTAAGGTATTTAATATATAGCAGATAACAATGTATTTTAATATATATATTTTCTCTTAAACATTATTTCAATGTTTAAAATACAGTATATTGCTGCAAGGGACAAGCTACTTTATTAGCTGGCGTCCCCTTTAATGCATGTTTTTTATCCAGACATTTTCTCAGTAAAGAGCTTTCTTATTTACATGATGGGGCTATAAATATACAAAATATATTCACCAATCTATTGAATCTACATTGCACTGCATGCAGAGAATATAGTAGAGCATGAAGTGGTTATTCATTTCACTTAAAATATTTCATTTTAACCTAACAGTGCACTCTTTCTAGAGCATTTAAATTAATTAGCAACTAGTACAAATATCCTTCAACACCAGATACTCACATACTGTTTCTGAAGAAAAAAAAAGAAGAGAAAAAAAAAGTGTTTGCCCAACACAACCATTTCAAGTTGTTTAATGTGTCAATTATTAAGTTAAGACAGGCCTAAATGAATAAAGGCAAGACGTGGTAAATAAAAAATAAATTAAAATATGTGGATTTTTTTTTAAGAATATGTTTAGACTATGCCAGTGAATATATAACAGCATCAGGGTTATTCCATGTCAAATAATCTGCAGAAAAGAGCTTTGAGTATGAATCTCATATAAGGATATGTGTGAAAATGTGACTTAAATGGAAAGAATGTTCAAGGACAAAACGAGATACAAAACCTTCAAGTAAATCCCAGAAGCATTTTTAGCATAAAAAATAGGATCCTGATGTATAATGTTTTACTGGCCCTTTGTGGTAATGACAATGGTTATGTTAATTAAAAATATAATGATGTAATGGTGCAGAACTGGGGCATGAACATATTATAGGATTTGCTTTATATATTAATAACATATAATGAGATATAAAAAATACTAACATATATTTTTCTACCTGCATATATCTGTACCTTCATCCTGATCAAGACTGTGTGGGTTTATAAATTTGCAATGTAAATCTATAAGTGTGCTTGTGTCCCAACTTGAAAGGTTAAACTGTTGTTTAAAATAATCGAGAAAAATTCAAAGTGAAAACATCTAAAAATATACTGTCCATGTAAACCTCACGCAGCTAAACAATACTTAAGTATTTGGCACAATTTAACATTTAAGTAACGCGGTGTACGAATGTTTCATAGGTTAAACCAAAAAAAAATTTTTTTTTAAAAATTAAAAATCAGACAGATTTACACACCTTACGTCAAGGCCTTTTTCACACGGGCGTTAAATTTTTGGATAAACGAACGCGCTCTGAACGTCCTAGACATTTATGTTGCGTTTTGTAGTGGCGCTCGATTGACTTCTACACTGGCGTTCGTTTGT
>JAOVVA010000048.1:30259817-30270327 GCA_028565275.1 Leiocassis micropogon
TAATTTGAATCTTTTTAAACAGTCTTAAAATACTTTTGATAATCAGGGTGTTAGATTTTGCAAGTATAATTCCTTCGCGTGTTTACATTTGCAAATAGTACTTGCCACTCCTACACTGCCACCTCAATTGAACTGGCTATATGATATGGTTATGTGGTTAACCTACCCAAGCACATGAACTGGAAAGGAAAACAGGAAAACCTCTATTATTTATGTGCTGATCTACACAATTAGTCAGGAAACTGAGACACACCTCAGGTTACACACGAGCAGCCTTTTCACTTTAAACGCAGTGCAATGACCGGCACTTTAGGCATTGCAGACTTTCTGTAATAGTGAGTCAGGATCACTATATTTATAGGAGTCCAATAGGAGAGTTACTGCAAATAAAATTGACTATAGACCTACAGCCACTGGCACACATGGGCAAATATGCACAAATGCACATGCACACAGAGATCATTCACTGCCCTACAAGCCTGTGGGCACTGTTTCACTGCATTACCTATAAGACTATGATCAGTGGTATGTTTTCTGGCCAAATGGTGACCAAGGTATAGTTTTGGGGAGGTAGACTTAGCAAGTGCTTTTTAACCCATCTGAATTTTAATCAGCCCTTGTAAGCCTTTGTAAGCCTAAGTCAGCAATACTTGTATTTACCACAAGGTACATGGTAGTATAGTATTATCTTGAATTTCACAGTCAAATCCTACGTATCTGCTTCTCCTTTCACGTAGATTTATTAGATCATTTTAAGACATGCACTACAGAGAAAATACATTTTAGTTATAAAAAAGTGCAGATATATTAGATTTAAAATATATATACAAATCAATATATACAATTTAAAAAAACACTCTCGAGTATGTAGCACTCTTAATAACAAACCTTAACACTCAAAATAATGTTAAAATGCACAACATCTGTTTTCCAAACCAATTTTAATCACAAAATTGTACAGCAGTTTTGAACAGTTATCTAAACTATTTAACCTGGAATTTTTAAAAAATATTCCGGCCCATGATCATTAAGACACATGTCATTTTAACTACACAAGTAGTTAAGTGCTATAATTAAAGCTTCAACAGTCTAAAAGAAGATATATTTCACTGTTAACATCCAAATGCAGCCAATGCTTCCTACAATCATTTGATAAAATGATGTCTGCCTTTCTTATATTCACATTAAAACCATGACAAATTGTGCACGTCTACATCTAGTAGAAACTGTTTTTAGAGCTTAGAATAGTGATTGAAAAATCTCCCATGCAGCGCTCTTGGTCAATGTTTAAAAACGTCCTCTAAAAAGTATGATGAGAATACATTTATAATGGCATCATCTTTATATCTCTCCTCTGGCATGTTTCAAGTAATGTTCATGCAAAGCTGGAAGAAAGGCAAAACAAGCACCACAGTCTGTGCACGCAAGATGCCCAGCTTTGTGCAATGATTTGGACTCCAGAGCAGACCCACTGTGCATTTCCTTAGTTGCCACAGAACTCATGTAAGCACACATAGAGCTTTTTATTTCTTTTGTTCCTAAATGCGTAGGCTTAGAATCTGACGAGAAAAATGGAAAGGTCATATTTTGTGCATAACCGATATCCATTCCCAACTGGGTTTGTGTTTGAACTGAATCTGGAGGGATGGAAGTGAAGTGATGTCCATGAATGAGATCTTGACACGGTTCTGAATTATTTTGATGAGATGTAGAAATGGCAAAGTGGAGGTTGTTTTTGTCAGGTGGATAGTATTGCTCCTTCTTCCGTTGTTTGTGCCTGTTATTGTTTTGGTTATTCAGTCCTTTAGGTGAATGGCAGAGCTGATGATTGAAAAGTAAATCCAAGGTTTTGAAACTGGCAGCACACTTACCGCATTCATAAGGTTTCATCATCGGCTGCACATCAACCACATACGGCATATCTACCTGTGAGTTTTTAAAACAATGTGTTACTCGATGACGCTTTAGGACTATAGCTGTTGAAAAACCTTTGCCGCAGATGTCACATAAATGAGGCATGCTTGACTGATGCCATTCCTGTTGGTGGTTCTTCAAACTCGTGGCATTGGAAAAGGTGTGAGGACAAATGGGGCAGAAATATGCATTAAGCTCTGGATGTTGTTGCAGGTGCTCCATGTATATACTGGCAAAGCGAAAACCCTGACCACATTTTGGACAAAAGAAGCGGCCTCGTCTTTGTTTGTGCAAACGCTGGTGACGCCAAAAGTTGCTCCAGTTTTCTAAGTTTTTCCCGCAGTGGCCACAGGTGAAGCTCTTACCCCGAGCATGACTTAGCATATGGGCCCGCAGTCTTCCGACGTGCCTGAAAAGCCGTCCACACCGTGGACACAAATACTTCCTTGGGTCTGATTTCTGGTCCAGGCTGTTTAACAAAGCTACAATATAGCTTACTTTAAAAGGTTGACAATGGCTGAGATTGCTTTGAGGATCATAAGCAGAGGTGGCCATTACCCTAGGGGGGCAAGCCAGCAGAGATGGGTATTTCTTATGTTTCTGAGGCTGGAAAAAGTCAGACTGTGGTGCTTCTCTCTGCTTATTCTGGTATTCCTGTTTACAAGATTCGACCAAGCTGGGTTTCTGCACTTTTATGGGTGTGGATCCTGTACTTGCAACCTGTGGGCCTTGATCTGTTTTAGGCTCTGTGGTTTTGGTTTCTACCTTGACTGAAGAATGACTATGAGGCTTTGACTTTGCAAGCCACATTGCAAAACAGTGTTTTGTGTGAGTGTCAAGTTCAGAGCGAAGACTGTATTTCTGACCACACCTTCCACAGCTATAACGGTGACTATCTGTGTGTGCTTGCACATGAACATCATACTCATCTCTCGTGCCAAAGCACTTTTTACAAAGGTGACATCTAAAGGTTACAACTCCAGCAATTTCCATATCTTTTAAAGTGGCATGGGTTTGCCTTTTCCCTTCGCAGGTATGACCTTTCAGTGTCCCAATCTGTGAAAATCCTTTCCCACATTTAGAACATAGGAAGGGTTTGACGGACCAGTGTACTCTTTCATGGACTCGAACAGTGCACGCCTGTGTGAATGCTTTGCCACACACTCTGCAAGAGTAGGGTTTTTCACCACTGTGAGTCCGAAGGTGTATTTTAAGCACTGATTTGTAAGGAAAGATCTTTCCACAGATAGTACAAGCAACGGGTTTTCTGCTCCTGTTGAGAGGCTCAGAGCTTTTGTCTGAGCAGTCATTTGTAAAAACTGGAGTCACACTTACTTGGTTCTCTCTCGGTGGTGTCACACTCTTGGGAACATTGGCTTTGTTTTGATATATGCTAGAATTTTGCAAAGTTACACTTTTAGGTGCATTATGGATCTTGGTGTGCGATCTAAGGTTGGAGAGTTGGGCAAAGGCTTTACCACAAATCTGGCAACTGAAAGGCTTCTCTCCTGTGTGGACACGCCGGTGGATTATGTAAGCTGATGCATGATTGAATGGGCGTCCACAGAACTCACATTTAATAACACGCTTCTCCTTGCGTGGACGGCCACGATATGAGGAACTGTCTCTTTCGAGTGGATTATCCGTATTCACTGCATTGCTTTCTTCAGAATGAGATTCAACTACAGTCAAAGGTTTCTGATCGCACTGCTGATCATTGTGCTCCTGCTCATCCCCTGGATGTGGTACAGGTATAGAAGCTAAGCTATTTGAGACGTTATTCTCCTCAGCTGTTTGGTCAGATTGCTCAGATCTCTGAAGGTCCACCAGAGAACCATCGTGTTTGCGATTGCCGTCATTTGTTTTCTCATTAGAATCATGCAGAGGCTTGTCGTTAAGTACCGGCATTTCTGCAGGGTCAGGTACGGATTTTGTCGGAGTGGTATGCTGAATTTCGGGATGATCAGAAGAGTCCTTGTTATTAATGTCCACTGGATCATCATGCTGCCTGTTGTCTTCTGTAGGCATACATGTGTCTTCCATGATTGTGCAGGACTCCTTCACTGTAGGAATTTGCTCAAGTTTATCCACTGTATCCTCATGTGACCTTTTCATTAGTTCAGCACATGACATTCTGCTACGCAGTGTTAAAAGAGAACCAAATACCATGTGCCTTTATAAAAGGTGACACAATATGTCCAACAAATAATCATTGTAAATAAGCTGCTTTTGAGAGAGCGAGTTGTAAAGCTGTTCAAAAAGCCACTGTGTCTTTAACACTGTTTGTTCAGACAAAAAGATATGAGGTGTCATTTTTTTTTTTCAAAAAACATACATATATTTATGTTGCCTTATTGGCCAAGCTCTCCAAGCTTGAAATCCTTTGCTTGATGTCTTGTTTTGTCCTTTCATACATGTATGCCAGGAACCTGTAGAAAGATTAAAAACAAGATTTTAAAGAAACATATACCAATAAAATAGAACAGAAAGTACTTTATATAAGCAAGCTTTAAGATTTATTTGCAAAAACAAAATAGAAAAAAATTAAGGAAGGGAACATTCACATCAAATCACTAAAAATAAATTACTTCGGTAAAAGATGTAACAAATGACAACTACACGTAAAAGATTTTTGTACATTCAGTTTTTAATACAATTTGCAGTCCATAACTTTTCTCACTTCTTCTCTGGAGATTTACAGACTAGTAGCAGGTCCTTTCGCTATGTATTCAACTAACCATTTAGTAAAATCTCTAACAAATTCGAAACGGTTAAAATTAGTTACAGATTTTACTAAACAGTTAGTTCAACATGGCATCAATCAGTAATAAATTATTACAGGTTTATCTGTTTACTGTATTTCATTTAATATTTTAGCAGAAAATTAAATATTAATATTTTAATAATTTGGTCCTAAAGACTTCCTTCATGAAACATCTCTCCTCGTTAAAAATGATTAATTTTGAACAAAAAATATTCTCAAAATGAGTTTATTTATTTTTTAAAAATTTGATTCTTCTTCTTATTATTATAATCAACTACTGTATAGATATTGTAGCCCGTCAAAGTTATCTGAGGTTTTGACAATGGATGAAAGTGTAGCACCAACCATTCAACACACATGCAAATCTCATGACTTTGATATGTTTTTTATTTTATTTTCCAAAACCTTCCAATATGGTTTTTATAATTTTCCATGACTTGTCCAGATCTATAAAACGTGATTCCTACATTTCAAGATTTCTTTCAGGATTTTCACTACTGTATGAACCTGGGGTTTTGACTCAGATCTGTTGCTATAGAGAACTTTAAGATTATACTCAGATTATACTCGGCTAATTTGCAAACAAAGCTAACCACACCTAACAAGATTTTTTTTGTTTTTTGGAGAATCACCCTATATCCTAGGTCTCATTGTATGTATGCAGATGAGCAGGGACCAATTCTAGAAAAAGAAATGGCCTACAGCAATGCAGTGCAAAGTAATAATCCATCCACATTTACATGTGTAAAGCAGCAAATGTAAAAATTTAAGTGCAAATAGTAAACTGTTATGCCTGTATTTTGACTGTTTGACACTGAACAAAAAGTTAATTCTGTCATTATTATGTCTATCAATTACGATTCCTCACTAGTGACAACATATGGAGTATGCTCTGGTTTAAAACTAGGTCAGATAAATAACACAGAGTTTAAATCCTATGGCTTTGTTTAATTAGTTCTAGATACTTATCATAAATATAAGAAATACAATGTAAATATTTAATCACAAATATTTATTAATTTAAATACCAAAATGAACATTTAAAACATTTAGAACATTTATTTATTGCAAATGATCCAACTGCAGTACCATTAGGGCCCACCAGTGGGCAGCAGCCTACGCTTTGGCACACACTGACCTAGAAGCAAGCCCAGACTGTTTTCTTGTTATAATACAGTACATTAAGCTGGCAGAATTTGCCTGCTTTAGGCTGGCAAAAAATTTTTTGCAACGGGTTCAAAGATTAACCCTATTAAAGAGCAATGGGATCCAAGTTCTGGAAGCATGTGAAATTATTTTGCAGGCATTTTTCACATTGCAGGCGTAAATCAAAGCTAAAAACTAAAGTTAGAATATTAGAGTCTGCAAGCCAGGCAGTATATGTATGTATTGTTATGTACGCACTGATAGAAGCTGGCCTGCTGTTGCTTGGATACAATTCTGTTAGCTTAATACAACCATTCCCAAGTTATGATTACCTTCAAAATCCATAAATGAAAACAGCTATTTCGGTAGGTGAAGGATAATAACAGTTGTTTTGTTTCCCAATGCAACATTGATCCTTACAATATGAGCACTTATATAATATATAAATATATAATTAGTTCAACATCTTACACATCCATTTCTTTCAAAACATACTCATAATATTACCAAAACAAAACATACTTGTACTTTTAATGTATAAAATAGGAATGTCCAGATGGGTCCAGACTCAGCAAAAATGACCAAATGGAAAAAACAGGCAAAGTCTTTTTTTCCAGTATTCGAATGTCCAGTTCTGGTCAGCCTCTGACCACTGTAGTCTCACAGGACTATTCTTGGCTGATATGGAACATGTTGTGGCCGTCTGCTGTTTCAGAACCGCATGGGATTAGAGTGTTTTTTTAGTTACTATGGGATGATTTCATGTTAACTCAACTAGCCGCAGACGACTTTTCCATCACTCAGTCGCAAATCTTTTTCCTATCATTTGCTAGCACTTACAAGTCTTTGTACGTCATAATGGAAAAAGTCTTTAAAAAAAAAAGGGAGCTTTGCATATATGATAGCTAGCCCGGGCCAAGTTTTCTTTATTTTTATTGGCTGCCATTTTGTTTTGGCTGTGAGTTGACTAAAAAAAAAAGAGGTTTTTAGTTCTCATAACAAAAGTCAGTGCTGTAAATAAACCAACACTTTTAATGACTGTAACTAAGCACATTATACTATTTAAATACAATCATAGGAACTACATAAGCCTTAATTAAACAGTTGCAGAAATACTTAATGAACTAATGTACAGTGAAGTAGCTCTAATAACACATTGTTTCAACGTCTTGAGTTAAACACCCTTTCATGTTTTGCAAGCAAAGACATTCACAGCTTTTTCTGATTGGGGCCATAAAAATGTTTTGCTGCCCTGCATTATGAAGGAGATTAAGGCTTGTACAGTACTAAAAACTAGCCAAAAACTTGACACATGTTATAAGATAACGTTGCAAACACGACATTTTCTGACAGACATTTAAAACTTAATAGCCTTTGAGATGGAGGAATTTTCCCTATTCTGAAGATTGATGTGAACATTAACTGAAGCTCTTGACATTTATTTATGAACAAGATAGATAATAGCATTATTGTACAGTTGTACCTGGGTTGCCAAGTAAGGATAATGACTCCAGGGGTACGTTCAAATTTTAAGGATAAATGTTAATGGCTTCATCAATGTTGGAGTCACAAAATGTTAGGCTATATCTTGTGGCACCCCTGGGAATGCCTGATCATTTTAACTCAGAATGTCACAAAAGGGCAAACAGTAATAAGTTTTAATAGGAGAACAATGACAGAACTGTTACCCCTGTACAACTCAAATTCTGGCTTTTAAGCTGTTTTTAAACTGTGTCTTTAAATGATCAGATTACACAATCGAGCCCCGCACCAGATGTTAAAAAAAGCTAGAAAAGTAGCCTATCTGAATAATTATTCTACTCAATTTTGTATTTCATACAGATAAAACACTTCAACGGCACTAATTTATCCATATACTGTTGTTTGGCATCCATCAGGAGTGCGCTGTAATACATCCTTTTCTCCTCACCTTCATCTTCAAGCATAAATCATTTAAAGCGCTCACTGCATGTTGAACTGGTTTGTGAGTCATACTTAATTAACCTCATTATTATTATTACTGTTATTCGTAGTAGTACTAGTAGGATTTGCACCCAATGTGACAATTCCACTGTTTTAATTATTTTAATTAATCTTCTGGCTGGATGTGAATTCCTTCCTCATGAGTATGCTACACTGTTATTGTCAGCAATTATTTGTGCTAGATTATAAATTACTATTCTATTTTAGAAAGCTGGCAAGGTAATGTAATTTTTGATCATTGCTTTTATCTATACTGTTTATGTTTGTTATTTTAGCAGTACAGATTCTAATGAAGCCCACCATTTATTTTTTATATAAGTTTACTGTAGTGAAAACCTTTCTGCTATGACTTTCTGCTAGGACAGAACATGAATAAAACCGTGGAAAATAGTGGTCATGCATTTCACATTTCTATCAAAAGTTCATCAGAGTGCAAAGAACAAAAAAGCTTGTTCTGACTCAGTTTTATCCTATATTGTATGTCTCGCCTGACTATTTCACTTTATTGGCATGTGAGAATTATTAAACTTGAGTGCTTTTACAGTATGTTGCACACCTCCTGGGACTTTACACAATGCTCATTTTCACACAAATGAGGACAAACTGCACTCAACTGTATTTTATACTGTAAAATATATACACTTAATACCTCATACACTTCTATTTTATTTGCAACCTTGTACATATTTTTCTTTTATTTCCTATTATTATTTCTCTATTTGAACATTCTTTTTTATTATTAATTGTACTTGCTAGCTCAATTAATTCTTGCAGAGAATAAGCATTTCACTGCATATCATACTGTATGGCTGTGTACGTCTCATCTCATCGTCTATACCGCTTTATCCTGCATACAAGGTCACATGGGGGCATGAGTCTCTTAGGGCATGAGTCGGGGTACACCCTGCATGAGGTGCCAATACACTGCAGAACACACACAGTCACACGCTTATTCACACACAATTTGGGAACGCCAAATAGCCTAACCTGCATGTCTTTGGACTGTGGGAGGGAACCAGAGTCCCAGGAGAAAACCCACCAAGCACGGGGAGAACATGCAAACTCTATGCACACAGACCCAATGCGGGAATCAAACCCAGACCCTGGAGGCGCAAGGCGCTGACCACTACACCACCATACCGCCGGCTGTTTATGTGACAAATTAAATTTTAATCTGATCACTTTCTTCAAGCTAGAAGAAGTAACATGCAGTGATCCTCATACAAAGATCTAACACGGATATGCACACAGTGTAGCAGAGACCAAACGTTTTGAAAAGGTTAAGGATGTGTGTACATTAGGACTAACCTAGGTACTGTATAACTCAGCAGCATGTTTGGAGAAATTAAAAAAAAAAAAAAAAAACTTTCAGGAAACATTTTTCTTTCCCCTGGTACATCAGTTCAGTGTCTGGTTGGATGTTAGATCAGAGTTCAGGTGGTTGATGTAACTGTGGTGGTTCATTTTCTACAGAAATAACAGGATAATGAGATAATCAGATTGACGTGTTATGCGTGTAACAGTGCAGCATGCATGTGTGAAAGCTAAATGTTTGCACGGTCGGTCGCGGAGGCTTTTATCGCTCTGGATGTCGATGCTGCTCACACGTTCATCCAACATCCCGCGCATGCACTCACACATTCTCACTATTTATATGTGTTAAAACAGTTTTTTTCTTTTTTTGAGAGAGAGAGTTTTTTTCTCTGTTTACTCGACGTGACAAATCGCGACTTACTGGAGGCGCTATTGCATCCGGCACGCGCACAATCGCCGAGGGTCCTCGGGGATCATTTAATTAGAAAACACCAAAGTCCGCGCCTGCAGTACTCCTCCTGGAAATGCTCTGTTTGTGACACCGAGACGCGTTTACTCTTACTCTTCTGCAATGTCGGCAAAGTGCATACAAGTCACTAACACTGCATTTTCAACGTATAATCGTATTTATGCGCCCGGTAGACCTGCGAAGAACACTAGCTAGTTTTACACGACGGCCACCGGAAGTCGCTTTTTTTTTTTTTTTTTTTAGAATAAAAGACTCAATCGGGGAACAATAAATTTGACTAGATTTACCTATCCTTTAGATAAGTAGCCTCGTAATTACTAACTGTATACCATTCTCACAATGTACTCTCACTCTCCCAGCAGTGACAAGGGTATAATTGTTCACAGCACAGTAGTGTCATTGACATTACACTGGCATGGTCGTGTGTGTCTGTGGGTGTGTATGTGGTAATGGTCTATGTGTAGGCAGGGCACAGCCATTGATGCTGGGATTTTAGAAAAATGTCACTACTGTTTTCAAAAATCACCAGACAAGTATTCAAGAATTACACATAACCTCTGATCAGAAACTGAACAGTACTATAGTGTCAAACTCAGGTCCTGTGCTTACTTTAGTCCTACAGAGATGTGTGTTTCCCTGCGTTTAACAAACCACACTTACCTGGTTCATACAATGAATTGGGTTAAATGTCTCAGTACAGTAGATGTCTAACCTCTGCAGACCCGTGGCCCTCCTGGACTGGAGTCTGAGACCAGACGATGAACAAAATTTTTAATATTATATATATATATCAAAATTCACACACGCTACGAGCAATTATCAAACACCAATTAGTTTAATTTTCATGTCTTTGGACTGTGGGAGGAAACCGGAGTACCCTGGGGAAACTCACCAAGCAAGGCGAGAACATGCAAACTCTA
>JAOVVA010000048.1:30274725-30287477 GCA_028565275.1 Leiocassis micropogon
ATTTTTAATAAATTAAGTTAAAATCTCAAGTAAACCTTTTTCATGTTGTCATTATGGGGTGTTGTGTGTAGAATTCTTGAGAAAAAAAAGGAATTTAATACATTTTAGAATAAGGCTGTGACATAACAAAATGTGGAAAAAGTGATGAGCTGTGAATACTTTCCGGATGCACTGTAATTGTTTTACATAAACTAGACAGGCAAAGTCAGTGGCAGACAGTGGACAGGCCAGATAAAACACAAGTTTGAAGCAAAAACATGTAGACAAACGAGTTGAAAAAGTATCACATATTCTCAACAGGCCTCTCTATTTCCAGTTGCCCTTCCTTTGTTTCTGCAAATGTTATAATGTGCTACTGATGTGCTAGCATATCAGATATCTCTGAATTCTTGTATAGAGTGAGAAACAGATGAACAATTTAGTGGCAGACAGGACCAGAGCAGACAGCATGTGAGTTGCTAGAAGACCCTTTGCAGTTTCCCCATTGTCTGTTTTCAGTCTCTCTTTTTTCATTTCTATTCTGCGACATATCTACCAAATTCTAATTCAACATTATAGACACAAAGTGCATATCAAAGGTGTGTTCACATAGTATTTGATGGTTCTCATGTAGACCAAGACTGCAGATTTACTGTTTGATGACAGAAAGGGGCCAGCAGCAAATGCAACACTGATTGGTAGTAGGGTGTCCTAAGGTTTGAAAAATTTACAGTTTAAAAGTTTCATGTTGTTTTAATATTAACTGACTATTTAAAACACTCAAACCAGCAAATTGGGATAAAGCAAGAACTATTAACTAGTAGATAATATGCTTGTATAATGTAAAACACATTTACATTATACATACACATATACACACACACACATATATATATATATATTATATATATATATACAGTATATATATATATATATACACACACACAAATATATATATATATATATATATATATATATATAGATAGATAGATAGATAGATAGATAGATGTTTTCTTTAAGTCACAAGCATGAATGCAATATTTTGTTAAAATTTGTTGGGGTATATAAATGTGAATTTTACATAATTTTTCAAAAAGCTGTTTTGACACAGTGGATAAATTGGCCTGCAGTTGTGTTTGCAGTATTTTAAACATGCACTTTATTATCAATAATGTGTTTGTTGAGTTTTAATCAAAATACAGCAAACTCGTGCTCTGACTGTGATTTCATAATGAGTCAAACAAAGTAGTGGCCGCAATTCGATGAAGGAAAAAAAGCACACAAATCCTTATTACCTGATTTGTTGAAGATCTCATTAGATGTTTTCTTTGCTTGATGCGGGCAAATTAATAAAAGAGCGATGAGTGATGATATAATGACTTTGATATCATAAATTTCTGATCTTTTATAAGCACTTGGTTAAACACAGCAAGGAAATTATTATTATTTCAATTGGAAGCTGTATTGCTTTTCTTAAAACTAACTAGTTGCAAAATCTGACATGGTGTAACAACAGATTTAGTTCTGGCTGCCGTAAGTATCCCTACCTATATCCTCCAACCCCAATACGCCACAAAAACAGCCACTTGTTGCCTGTGACACTCGTGTGCCAGTGATGGCCATGTGCCCAAATCTTTTCTCGCTCCTCACTCACTCTGAGGGCTCACTAGGTAGGTTGCCTCCCCTTCTGTAGGCACGTAAAGGGGTGGGGCTTCTAGATTGGGTATGGCTGGTGGTTTATAATTGTTAATGGATCTCTGGCTTTCTCTGCTCTTTAAGAGCAAGTAGGGAAGCTTAGATTGAGATCAGGAGGGCCACAGTCTAGAGTTATGCGGAAGACGATAAAAGGAAGAGCAGGATATGAGGAGGGCGATGCAATGCACCCCAATGACTTCAAAGACAAGTGAACTGAACGCTGCTGTTTGATCACCGCTTCAAAGACTGCACAAGCAGCCGTGGCTCCTTCACTATTGAAAAAGCCATCTTTCGCAATTCAGCCACCAAAGAGGAAAAGGCCACTGCACTCAAAGTTAAGGTCAACTTCCCCAGCCAGACTTGCTGCGGTAACCAGAGGAGCAACAGACGAGGATGGCTGCAATCACGTTTGACTCCCAAGACTTTGTCTTCACAGACATTGAGGAGCTTGCCAGGCACCATGGAAACCTGTTTCTCACCGATTGCAGAATTAGGATTTTTCAAGGTGTTGGTTTGTGCTGACAGACTGAAATTAGGACAAATGCACTGCAAAAAGTCAGTGACATTTTAATAATAAAATAATAATAATAGAAGATAAGGACATTAATCTAATGAATGGGGGGGAAATTGACTGAACATGTAGCAGACTGGTTATAAGAAAATGTATTTTGTAAAAAGTTGTATTCTGGTTTACTTCATTTGTTTAATCTGTTTCTAGAGTATAATTAACATTTTCAATTTGACAATTCTGAGAAATATTCACAGAAATATACCACTCTGTTGATGAAAAACTGGACAAAATGTAATATTTTATAATAGGCACAGTGCGTTCAGTAGTGATAGATTTTATAAACAAATTTCACTGGCTGTGAAGTTACTGCATTCCTTACAGTATTGTTGAATCTCATTGCACCGTGTCTACTTTTTTAAAACCAAGCTAGTTGCTGTGAAATTAAGCCATTTTCTACTTTGTTTCTGCTGTTTTTGCAATGTTGGACAAAAATCAAGTGGCAAGATCAGTAGATGAAAATAAAGCAACTGGCACTTCAGTATGTTTATGTAGAAAGTCAGGTTATCAGAAGTGGATTTAACCTTGTTACTGCAAATTCTCACACGTATACTGCAGCACAAACACAAAATGTTTCCTGTTAACATTTTAACACATTGTAACACATTACCTTTAGGAGACAATTTTTCAAGGTGTTCCATAATTAAACTAAAAAGGCATTAAAGCTAATTTGGTCATTCCTTAATAAATACAAAAAACATGTAAAATTGCTATGGCATAAATGGAATAACACATTTTGAATTATATGAAAATCATTAGCTTCATCACACGATAATAGCATGGATTATTTTTGTAGGTAATGTTATTCCTAACTTAACATTATGAAATATGTATATGACTATAATAATAAACAAACCAATTATGCTGAATATGCATGTCATACGCTATATGGTCAAAAATATGTGGAGACCTGATCATTACACCCATACATAGGCCATCCATAAACCTTCTATCCTACAATGCTGGAAACAAACAATTATCTAGGAGGTCTTATTTGTTGTAGCATTATGGTTTCCCCCCCCCTCACTGAATATGAGCCCTGGTGTGATCTAATCCAGCTTGACAATGTCCCTGTTTACAAAGCAAGGTCCATGAATGCATGGTTTGCCAAGGCTAGTATAGAACTCCAGTGGCCTATGCTGAGCCCTGACCTCAACCCCAGTAATAATGCTTGTGTAGCTAATAGGCAAATCCCTACAGCCATGTTCTAAATTATTATGGAAATCCTACCCAGAACATTGAAGTTTGTTTTAAATTTAATAAACACTGTAATAAACGGAACAATTAAATGCTTAGTTCACCTAAAAACATACTATGTCACAGTATTTAATTGTACAATATGAAGTTCAGTCTTCCAAAATAATTCCATAAAAGAAACTTTAATACATTCACAATGCACTGAGATTACAAATAACACCTTTATTTACAATGTTTTCTTCAGCTGTTCATGCACTTACCAAATGTTTTAAAATGCTTTGTGTCCGAGTGAGAACAGTTAAAAAAAATATATATATATTTACACTGAGACATAAACAACCAATATCTTACATAACATTTTAGGTAAAAATGGGTGTACATCACCATACATATATTTTCTTTCACATTTCTTAATGGACCATCACATCTAGTTTCAAAAAGCCCAACTGGCCTAATTTTCAATATCAATAAAGTTGTGTCAGGATTTACATAAATCAAACTGAACTAAAAGTTTCCTCCAGATTAACCAAAGTTTTTGAAACGCTAATTTTCTTTATACTTGCATATGTACATTGATCACTCAAAGTGCAAAACGCATTTACTGAAGCACACAAAATGTAATAAATTATCAAGTGCACATACAGCTGGAAACATTAATATTATTATTAAACATAATAGTAAGAAAACATTTAATTCACTAATCTAGTGAACTAGCAAATTATTTTTTTTAAACTGAGACAATAATGCACATCTACCATTTTGATTAGGGCACTAAAATTAAATTAATGGGATTTTTATTGTTCATTGATTTACAAATTTTTAAAAATCTGGTTAAATTGAGCTTGGGAATGAGGTCTCTTGTTTGTTCGTTTAGGAAATCTTTTTAGAAAATTTTAGGAAAGACTCTAAAGCTTTTTTTTTTTCTCCTGACAAATGAACAATATTAATTAAAAGGCTGAGATTCTTTAAAAAACTTAAAAATATGACTGTATTTGATATTGTCTATTATAGGATGCATTATGTAAGTCACTTTTTGGCTCACCCAGGATTATAGCTTTGTTACAGTAGTTATGTAAAATAAAGTAAAATGACTAACCCTACAACATGGCAGTACAAATCATGGAAACCATGCTTTTACTTTACCCCATTTAAACAGTCATAGCTGTTAAACATTAGGCTTTTGTTACACAATGCCTTATCCAGCAAAGTAATTGACAGATTGCACCAAATATTTAGAATGTGCCACACAATTGGAAAATATTTATGGCCATTTTATATTAAGTGTCTGCTTAAATACAGACAGTATTGGGGGGGAAAATCTACTGATGTATTATTTTTACTGGTGGTAACATCCACTGCCAACTAATAAAATGAGGACAATAGAATGAGCAACATTTTAAGGAATATTTTCCATAACAATATTTAACATATTTACAGATAAACAATTTTGAAGCTATTACTTTTACTAGTTCTAATGAAACTTTGCAAAGTTAAATGCACAAAAAAACTCCCACTGCTTCCCCCCCCCCACTTCTTACTACTTGAACGTCATAGATCACAAACCATAGTTATGCAATAGACTCAAACTCTCCAATGGGACTTGTGCCATGAAAAACATTTGACTGTGACTGTTCCATGTGTGTGGCACTCATTTTTGTTGACTCAAGTACATCCCTTAAAAGACAGTGTTCCCTCCTTTTGTGGTTATTTAGTGCTTCTAGATCTGGATAACTGCGCTGGCAAATCTGGCACTTAAAAAGACTGCTCTGATTTTGATGAGAAATTCCTTTATATATTTCAAGACCACCCAAGATGCGATGAACTCGCCTCCTGTGGTTTCTCAATGACCTTATGTCAGGGTAGGTGCGTGAACAGATTTGACACTGAAATGGATAGGAATGACTCTGCTGCAGATTTCCTCTTGAAGGCTGCAGTCCACCTCCTAGAATACGGTGGACCCTCCTCCTGTGATTTTTCAAGGACTGAATATCTTGGTAGGTGCGAGCACAAATTTGACACTGAAACTGCTTGGCCTGACTTTGCTGTACAATTCCTTTTGTCAATTCCTTGGTCTCAAAACTCCTAATGCTGACTGAATTTAGATGTTTTGGTTTATGAACCTTTCTTAAATGGTCTTTCAGCGACTGGAGTTTTGGGTAACTGCGCTGACATATCTGGCAGCGAAATGCATCTGATGAGCTGCTTTGTGAAACATGTGCTGACTGAACAGTAGGTGACTCAAAATCCTTGTTTGTGCTATGGACATTCCGTTTATGTTCCTCAAGTGCAGCATGGCTTGAGCACTTACAACCACACATCTGACACATCAAACTTTCTGCTTGGCTATGTGACAACAAGTGCCTTTTGAGTCCTTCAAGACTACTGAACCAACGTACACACACTGGGCAACGAAGAGGTTTGAAAGCAGGAGTACAAGTGTTGGCTCGCATGTGGACTTCTTGGGCTAAAGAGTTTTGAAAAGTCATGCCACAACGAGAACAAGAGTGTTTATTTTCAGTTGTAGAATCTCCCTTGCAACTCCGTGTTAGATGCCTTAGCAAAGACTTACGTAATCTAAAGATCTTTTTACATCTGTGGCAAACATATGGGCCTGTGAAGGGTCTGCGATTGAAACGAGATCTAAACAGATCTTGAGAATCCTTTTTTGGGTTTTGCACTGATAGCTGAATGTTTGACTCTTGCTGAAGCTGAGACTGTACATGTGACTGCTGCTGTGACCCTCTGTCCTCAATTTTTGGTCTTGATGTTTGCAAATGTAACTGCTGATGTGCTTCAAAATCAGCCCAAGACTGCAAATTCTCACCACAGTGTGAACAGATGTAAGACTCTAGAGCATGCATTTGCAGGTGTTCAAACAAAAGCCTAGGGCAGGTAAAACTAGCACCACACTCACAAGTCACTTTTCTGGGGAGCACAGATGGTAATGACATAATGCCCCAGCTGCCACCCCCAACATTACTACTGCCCTCCTGTCTCACTTGACTCTTTGAAACTGGTGGCAAAACAAACATGTTTTTCTGAGCTGACTGATTTTGCTTGTCAAGCATCCCGTTTCCTTCCGGTGGGTTTGTTCGTCTCATGAACTGGCACCTCTTTCTGTGCATATTCATATTATCTTTACGAGTAAATGATGAACCACAATGGGGACATGGAAACCTTTTCTTCAACCCAAGAATATTAGCAGACACATTTCCAAATGAATTTTGCTCCAAAAATTTTCTTGATCTACAAATCATAAGATGCTGATTTAGCGTAAAACGTCTAGAATAGCTTTTCTGACATCTGTTACAGGAAAAACGTCGTGCTCCACTATCAGAAACATGCACCTGAAAGTCTTTATTTATTGAATGTGTTAAATTTGATGTTCCACAATTAACAGATGGTTCTAAAATAATGACCTCATCATCAGTATTTTCTTTTGATGCCTCCTCTAAATTATTGCCATTTTCATCATCAGTCAGCACATCAACTTCAGCATCATCCAGCGGTACAGTCCACTGCCCTCTTTCTAATGATTCATTTCCTTCAGTGTTTCTCCCTGCCGTTCCTTCATCTTCAGAGGCTGAAGAGTGAATGGAATCCTCTCTTTTCAACATTTCATTAATATTTTCCGTTGACTGCACCAATTCTAGTTTAGAATTATTGGGAAGAAAAGGTGGGAAACTTTCAGGCAATGTTTCACACTTAAAAGAGGTAGTGTTTATCTGAAATTTATCCTCACCTAGAGACTCTGCCCCCTCTTCACTTTTTATAGAGTTATAGCCCTCTGTGTTCACAGCAACATTAACATGGCCTGCTGAGCTTTTCATTGACAAGGGTTGTCCTTTTGCAAAAGTCCCCTCTCCAGTATTGTAGACTGCGGCATCTTTTCGGGCTAAAGCAGCTTTCCACTGACATTTATGTGTTTTAAGCCTGTGGCGCCTTGTATAGCTCCGATTACACAATTGACAGTGGAATAATTTTCGTGGATACATCATTGTGGGAAAATTGGTAGTTGTTCCAACATAGCCAGAACAAATATGGCTATCCGGAGCAGAAATTACACTGATGACAAATTGCCTGCATCGGCGACAAAATTTTACTCTTTCCTTCCTATGCAACGCATGATGCATTATTAAGCTGTCTTTGTTTTGAAAAACCCTACGACAGATCCCACACTGAAATCTACCTTCAACATTATCCCTGCAAAGCTTCTGCCGGGTCTCAAGAGCCACCACGGGACACAAGGCCTTGGTCATAGATACAACCCTGCTTTTGTTTGGGAAGGTCCTGTTTGAAGGTATAAAACGTTCCCGATAGGGGGCATATTGTGCAACCTTTTTCCTTAACTGATTATCAGTGCACTCGGGGTTTGATGCAGCCACTGGAGCTTGTACAGGTGCCCTAGGTGAAACTTTACGAGGGGGCAGGGCCCTCTTGTTTTGGCCCCATTTAATTTGGGGTGGCTGTCTCTGGCTCATATAGGCAGATGCAAGCATTTTAAGAAGAGTTTGTTTATTTGTTACTGTTGGCTGATCTTGTGATTCATCACTATCAGAACTATTTGCGGTTTCATTTTCCAAATAAATAGTTTTATTTTCAAAGGACTCGCAATGTGCTTCGGGGGAAATCACAGAACTGGATACACATTTTGGTAGCAACTCATCATCATGCTCTTGTGAGATGGGATGCTGCATAGGATCTATATTTGATGGAGACAGACAGTCTTTTGTCTTAACTTCAGAAACTGTCTGCGAGCTCTCATGATGCGATTCTTCAGTAGCATGGGAAGGTGAGCTCTCAAAGAGAACTGGAGCAGGGTAGTTGCCATCTGTCATGACTTCAGTTTTTATAGGTGAATTGTTATCTGCCTCTGTAAGAGCTTTCATTTCGTGCACTTTATGCTTTTGAATATCTCCAGTGTCCTCTAATCCTTCCCCACATTCACTTATATGTAAATCCTCAGTTTCTGGAGGGGACAATAGCATGCAGTGGTGCTTTTCAAGCAGTTCTTTGCTGTCAAATAATCCACCACAGTGAGTGCACGCAGGTGATGTAGCCCCTTGTGGACTAGAAACTTCACTAGCATGAGATGCTTGATGTACCAAGAGAGATGCTAAACCATGAAATGTGGCTGAGCATGCCACACAGCTGTATGATTTAGTGGAGGAAGTCCCAGTGGGTCCTGTTTCTTGTAGCCCGAGCATTGTGGGATGCCAGGAAAAAAAAGCAGTACTGAGTGTTAAATACTCAGTTGTGCCACTTTTTGTAGAGTTCCTAAAGAAGAAAAACAGAAAGAAAATCAACATAGGTCATAACAGGGATTGTTTTCCTGGCATTTTGAAAATAAAATGTCAGTACTGACAATAGTAAATTGAAAAGAGTTTACTAATTAGCTGGAATCTGTAATTAGCAATTAACGAATGAAATGCTTTACAACAAGTGTGCGATAATAGTGGTCAAGATATACTGTATAAGGTTTTAGGACTTAGGACACTGTATACGTTTTGGATTAAACCTCTTTTGTGATATTTTAATTTTGGTTAAGAGTGTTTCCCCCCCCCCCCCCACTTATAGTTACCTTTAACCGAGTTACCAAAAAGGCTGTGGAAACTGGTGAAAAAGCCTTTTTATTACTGAGTCTGCAAGCTCTCCAAGGCTTTTATCTGCATGCTCTGCCTTAATCCAATTTCCACAGCTTAAATTTTCCTTGTAATATGACCTTCCTTAGCGCTACTATGCATATCACTAAACTATTAGGTCAGGGTCTAATGCTTTGGTAACTAGTATTGAAAACCAGAGAAAAATAAAGAAAATAGTAAAAGCACAAGCTCATATACTAAGACATAACAAAAACTGTAGTCATTCAATTATGAGAAAAAAAATTAAATAAATAAAAACGCTGCTACATAAACCAAACGCTCCCCTGCACATAAGCTGTAAGACAAACAAATGCTTCAGCTGACAGAAGTGTAAGGTCACACCAATGAAAGATCAGCTGTAATGACCAACATGAGGGTGTGTTTTTTTTTTTTTTAAAGGATGGAAGCTGGCTTATGAATCAGGTATACAGGTGGTCCCAAAAGTCTCCATACATTGGGGAAATGAACACATTTGAGTAAGAGATCTTCCAATTTTTTTTCATACTTGGTTTATATTGTGTTTTCCAGACAGCCTTTGAGGGGTCCTATCATGGGAAACATACTTTTTTAGTATCTTACTGTATACTTATATTTGCATATCTGGAGTACTCAGCAGCCCGCTAATTGTTTAATTAAACAACTTAGCCACCTTAGTAGACAGCCTCTGTCAGAAATCGTGTGAGAAAATGAACCATTGAGATTTTGAGTCTGTCTTTTTACAAAAGACCCGGCCCTCTTTTGAATAACCCGGCCTCTATCTGAATATTTCCCACTCAAGATATTTCTGAACATTCATCATTTAGTTTTTCACTGACGGCAGCCCCGGTCATGAGAAAGTCTAGAGGTGGGCTTAGGAGCTGCATGCTGCACAAAACATTACATCAGCTACCTGGCTCAGAGGACCTAAGAGCTGCATGAACTAACTTTCGCAAAAGCTTGTTGATGTGTTCCAATCACTTTGCCCCTAGGTCAGGCATCACTAAATGGCAGACTACAGTCCGGATCCGAACCGGGTGACAGTTCTATCAGGCTGCTTTTCTAATAAAAGAGAATAATTAATATACGAGTAATTTAACGTTTTCCCCCCCCAAAGGTGGGGGCAGCTATACCCGTCACTTAGAGCCAATCAATGTGATAGTTTAATGTGTATAGACACTGTGTGCGGAAAACGTAAGCGCAACAGCATGGCTTACACTAAAAAAGGAAAGTAGACAGACAATGAAAACCGAACAGTCAAAGATGAATGGACAGATCAATATAGGTCTATACCTCTTAGAGGAAGTTTAAAACCAGTTTGTTTCATATGTTACAAAACTATGGCGATAAGAAAACAGTAATGTGAAGCGCCACTATAAGATAAACACGGGCTGTTGGAGCAAACATATTCACAAGTCCGAGGTGAGGGCGTGTAAATACCCGAACTCAGAGCCCAGTGTGACAGACCAACCAGAGTCCTTTCACATTCGTTTACCCCCCAGCAGCAATGCAAATGAAGATTCACTAAAATAAAATGTTATTGACCGAACCCTTTATTCCCCCCAGATCTAGTTCATGGTTAAGGATGTGCAAGTAATGTTACCTCTACAAAAACAACAATCAAAAGCTAAAAAAAACAGCAAGGTTGTAAAGCTTACAATGGCCTAACTACAAAACAGCAAAACAGTGCTGTACTAATGTGTATGCAGCTCTTGTACAGTCCTGAGAAACATATGAAATTTACAAATTTATAAATATTTCCTCTTATTCTGCATTAGAATATCAGCTACATGTTCCAGGGTTGAATGGAAAGCTAGTGCTTTATGAAGGGAAAAAATTTGAGTCCCTAGAGAATGGGATTCCCTTGAGGAAAAAAAGGGTGTATGTGGGGGGGTGGGGACGTTGGGGGGTTGGGGACGTTGGGAGTGGCTCATTTGAATTAAAGTGACAGGTACATCCTACTGTTCTGAAAATCATTTTTTAGAAGGGGTGATTGATTCTTGAGGTACCTTGATCAAATCTCATTAAGCCTATTTACTGCTTTATTAATTAGTGGGAAAATTTTATAATGTCTCCTATAAGAATGTCTTTGACAAAAGAAGACCGTACTGAAATCACTGAAATCATCATCATGAATTGAGAAGGTGTTGCAAGGTTGCTATGGACAACAAACATGGCATGGTTATCACACGACACTGTTGCCAAACTTAAATTCAAGACGACTGGAAATGTTATATCTAGTGCAGAATATTTGTTAGTACCATAAATAGTGAAGAGTCAACAAAACTCATAACAGTCATATTAGTTTAGTTATGCCTTCTGTTTAGACTTTTTGTACAGAGAGTGGATCCGGACTGTTAAGGAGCAAAAAATGTTTTTGTGAACTGGGATGTTTGGATGATGGTGCCTTCCGACTCTCATGCAAACAGTCAAGTTAGTTGATGGTGTTATGGCTGGCTGCTTTATGTATAAGGGCACCCTTATTTCTAGGCTACCTTCTGGACTAGGTATTCTTGTTGGAGTGCCTGCTTGCACAAAATGTACATTCTCCTAAGCCATGAAAGTACAACAAACATTACTGACAACCTGTGTTTTTCTCGCTCATACTACACGTACTACTGTGCTCCCGAGATAGCAGTGATCCGAACCAATTTTGCATTCTGACCATACCTAATCCGTCCTGAGCCCTACTTCTGGTTGGAGTTCTCATGACTTAAGAAGCACTTGGTGCTGCTAAGGACAGCTCCAAATGGACAGCCACGAAGACGGCTTTAGACTTTTAACTGATTCAAACAATTTTGCTACAACAACTTAGTAACTGCCAGATTCAATTGTGCAATTCATGATCTGAACACCCGATTTTAAATTTCAACGATCAACAAATTATAGGTTTGTAAGGTAATCCGGTAATACCGTATCCCTGGTTATTTAAAAATATTGAAAGTGTTCCTTTAATTACCATTATGAAAAAAAAAATCTGTGTAACGTGTGCCATTTATAATAGGATTCGCACAGTCCTGGAAATCCTGCAAAATCCATGGCAGAAAAAAAATCTGAGCTTTGGAATGGTCATCTTAACTGTTGATGACTTCTTGAACATGCAGACATGCATGTTTGTGTGTGTGCGTTCGCAACAGTGAATTGGTGTTAAGCACCTGTCTGATATTTTGGTGTAATCATTTTAGAGATCTGGGAGTGGCAGACATCACATCACAACATAATAACACATTAACAATGATTATCAATTATCTAACAGTAAACTGCAGACAGGATTATGAGTATCCGCAGAGACCAAAGGCCAGTACATCAGGAACAAAACCCACAGAATAGCCAAAGCAGCACAAATTGCAGAAAAACAGTCAATGCCAGCCACAACAGAAAGACACCAGAACAGACAGCGCAACTAACAATCCGATTGCTACCCATGGGAAGAGCTGAACAAACAAGTCTGATTCTCAGAGGTCCCACCCTCAAACCCACATCACCCAAAGCATCTGCTGCCAGTGTCTTGGTGCAAGACACCATAACACACCCCCGAGGTCTTGTGGAGTTGTGTCCCCAGAGGCACAAGAGAAACCTGCACAACATAAAATAAATATTTGCTAAAAAGATTTGATAATAGGGCTGGGCGATATGGCTGAAAACTGTATCACGATATCAGTGTTTCATATCGGTCGATATCGATAATTATTGAT
>JAOVVA010000048.1:30287577-30300658 GCA_028565275.1 Leiocassis micropogon
TAAACCAGTTGTTGGGTCAAAATAACCCAACCAGGTGTTCATTTGTAAATGACTCACTACATCCCATTTGACCCAACCCAACAATGTATTTAAAGTACCCGAAATAACCCAGAATTTTGACCCAGCATAAACCACCCAACGATGTGTTTACAGAAACACAGCATTTTTAGTGCATCTTTGAGTTATTGTAATGTTTTTCTGAAAGTCTATTTTACCAGTTATTTCTATATTTAAAGTTTGATGTATTTTTTTAAATAACAATAAATGGATACGAATATACGAACAGAGATAGGCTATATAACTTCATTTTTGTACAAATAAAATTATTAGCTAGTGAACTTGATAGTCTGTCCAAACAACATTTAACCAATGTTTGTTTTTTGACTCATTATTATACAATAAATATCAATAGCTCTGGTTAAGATTTTTTATTTTTGTTGTATAAAGTTCTCAGATGTGGAAATTACAATCGCTGTAGTATTTCTTCGATACAACATATTAAGACTTTATGACTGAATTATACAGTATTTAAAACTGCGGCGAGTGAAAAATGTCACTTTGCACCACCTGGCGGTCATTTCACTAATGACTTTAAAATGCAACCGATTTATTTTGGCTGCTGCCATTTTCCCACGGCGGTGAGCGCGACGGTAATACCCATTCTGGTTGTCTACCTACTGTAGGTCCTGAATAGCTGTTTCTATAGCAAGTTTGTACCTAATTTTTTGGATGTCACCAGCCTTTGACTGACCTCACTAAAAAGGGGTTACCAGCACAATGGCCATTTGATGTTCCAGTGTCTCACTTTTGCACAATGCAAAATCCAAAACATTTACTATATTACACTATATTGCTAGCCAACTATTTTTTTTAAACTTAAACAGTACAATTATTTTTAAGCACATTTTGTAAAATTATTTAAATAAAAATTGCGTATTGTAAGTTATACAATCGAGTATCAAACCTTATTTGAACTAAACAATGGACAAATGGTACACTTTCACAAGACAACTGTAGCACTCCCTCCATGTGCACACCAAAGTGACAGCAAGCAACACAAGCATCTTGGTAGACAACTAGCATTAGATGTCTGAAGTTTTCAAAATAGTTTTACATTACATACTTTTAGTTTACTTTTGCTGACATCATTTTGACCTTCCTGAGTGGTCTAGCATCTAAAATTTTGTTTTACTGTAAATAAGATGAGGACTTATTTGAGGACTAAGATGAGGACAATTAATAGTATTTGGTACTCTACTTCAAGACTATGAAATAATTGCCTATCTTGACTTTTTAAAGTTATCCATGACTTATCCAAGAAGACAACGTCAGTCCCTGGATATAAGAGATACAGACCAACAATGACAACTCTATTCAAATGGCTTTATTGTCCAAGTCTGAAAACTGAATACACCATAAACATAAAAATTGTTAAAAAAAAAAAAAAAAAAAAAAAAAAGTTACAAATGAGTACATACTTCATATATACATAATGTAGTGACTTACTTTTATGAGTAACTGCAAGTCATGGAATGCTTGGTAGGTGCTCTTAAACACCACTTAAGCAAATGAAAGAGTAATCAACTAAACAATAAAATATACATAAGAAAGGAGATATCAAGAATCCCATCTGAACATACAAAAGACAGACAACTCTAGCAAAACTACAAACCCTAGCGATTTAACATTGACTCCATTTGTTACATGGGTATTAGATATACGTGCTATTAGGACAAAAGTTTTAAGAACTAAAACATAAAATGAATTTAAAACAACTTAAGTCAGCAAATTACAAAAGTTTACAGGAAATGTTTGATAAAAGCCTTTGGAATAAATGCCAAAAAGTTACAGTTTGTGGATTCATATTTAATTCTGCTGTATAATAATATTTGGTGTTGGTGTAATATTTACACTGTCAATTATTCCTAGCATGCACATTTTATCTCACACCTGTTTTAGTTTTAGAACAATAGTTATAATTTACCTTTATCTGGAGCTTTCTATAAACACTAGAAATTCAGTAAGTAGTTCTCCGAAGTGCAGTAGTAAAAACAACAATCTATTTGTATGTACATATCAGAGTACTAAAACAATTAACCTAGAAAAACAAACTTAGCATACAAGTTAATACGGAAAAGCATGAACCCACAACATGAGTCAAGGAACTATACAATTTTGTGTTCAGAAAACTGAATGACTAAGAATCACCTGCATTGCAGGAAATACTCTACAGTACACTCTACTCGATAATTGGGCTTTGAAAAAGAAAGTCAGTTGGTGACTGGGATGGGAAAGAATCTGGTGATGTCCTATGAGTTTGCTGATGCTCTTCTAAAAGATGTAGAAAAGCAAATGCCTTGTCACACTCTGTGCATTCATAGACAACTTGTCCAACGTGCGTTTCCTGGTGCTGTCTCAGCTGAGAAAGCATGTTGAAAGATTTATAGCACATATCACATCTGTGGTCTCCACTTGCTTCACTAAATGGCTGCAATTTAGGATGCTTCTGTTCATGCCTTGTAAGGTCATGTGGAGTTTTATATGATTTGCCACAAACTGAGCACTGGTATTTACGGTGAGCATCATGGGTTTTACGGTGTGATAAAAGTGATTGTTTTGTTTTGAAGATGCTGGAGCACAAATCACATTGATGGGACCGCTCATTGTGCGTTTGCTGATGCTTTGTAAGATATTTCTTTTTGGTAAAGCCTTTTCCACAAACCAGACAAATGAAAGGACGGTCAAGTTCATGCAACTTTTGGTGCTCCTGTAAACTGAAGTTTGAAGGAAATCGTTTGTTGCAGGTAGGGCAATTATAAAAGTCCTCTCCTACATCCACATCCTCCTCCTCATTATTTGTGAGTACTTCAGAATTTTCTAAAGAATGTTTTTGGTGAACACAATAATGTTGGCGAAAGGCATCACTTCCAAGGAAGCTCTTGCCGCATTCTGTGCACTCATACTGTGTAGCTGCAGACAAATGGCTCTGTTCATGTTTCTCAAGTTGTTGCTTAGTTGAAAATGTCTTGTTGCAAACATTGCACATGTTTGCATGAACAGAAAGGTGATTTGCTAGCTCCAAAACTTGAGAGAAACTCTCAGGACAAATTGGGCATTTGTAAATTTTGTCCTGATTAGAATCATCAGTGTTTGATATCTTGACTTCATCATCCGTTTGAAGTTTGGAAGATTCTTCGCCACCATGTGTTTGCAAATGGGTCAGGAAGTGATGGCGATGGCTAAAGCTCATGTGACAACTATTACACTGAAAGGACCGTGTCCCAGATAACTGATGAGTGAGCTGATGTTTCTTAAGGTGAGAACCATGCAAGAAATGCTTGTTACAGTCTTTACATGAGTACGGCCGCTCCTTTGCTGGATTACAGCCATGTTCAGAGAGCTGCTCAGGATCTGGAAATCGCACCTGACAAATTTCACAGCGATATCTGTATTGCTGAACAGTACCGGATGAAGGGTTGTTTAATATTGGTAGAGATGAAGTCTGCTTTGCTGGTGGAATTAAGGGTGGGAGCTCTTCCTCTGCCTCTGTGTGGATTTTCCGGTGCTCTGCTCGGCTAGATTTACAGGAAAAGTTTTCGTGGCAAAGATCACAGGGAAAGTTTTCATCACGGTGTGTGGTCATGTGTTCTGTTAGCTGTGAAGACCGTGTGAAACTTAAATGACATTTTGTGCATCGATGAGGACGTTTTCTAACATGAGTGTGCTTATGTTTGCGCAATGCAAAGAGTGAAACAAAACCTTTTCCACACATTTGACACTGAAACTCAGATTTGTGGCTGCGCTGATGTTGCTGCAAATTGACAAGCTGAACAAAACATTTGCCACATTCTTCGCATTCATAGGGCTTTTCACCAAGATGGCATCTTTGATGATCCTCAAGACTTTCTGATGTCACAAATGTTTTACCACAGACATGACAAGGAAAATAGGGGGCAGAGTCAGAGTCATCATCACCAATATCTTTATCATCGGCATCACTTACATCTGAGTCACTGCTGCTCAACTGCTGTTCGGTGGTAGCACTTTTAACATCAAGGCTTTTTGAATACCCTTTATGTTTAACTCTAAGGTGTTTCAAATAGGACCCTTTGACAGTGTAAATTTTATTACAGGGGTGGCAGGTAAATACTTTAGGAGACACTCCATCAGTTTTTAAAGTAGACTCAATTGTTTTGAGTGGTTCACTAGTAGAGTGAGAGAGCCTTTGATGAGTACTCAAGGATTTAGAAGTCCAAAACCTTGAACTACATGTGCCACAAACATATGGCCGATTAGGGTCATGACAAGCTCTGTGCATGTCCAAATCAGAGGGATAACGAAAGCTTCTAAAGCATTCTGGACAAGTATTCTTAGCAGGTTCCTGATGCTGAGTCTTCACATGTCGTTGCAGTGTGCTTGCTTGATCAAAGGTCTTACCACAAATGTGACAGGAGTGGCTTTTGCCCAACTTACGCTCCTGGTCTTCACGCCCATGAGCCTCAAGATGACTTATAAGCATAAGCCCATCTGTAAAACTTTGCTCACATTCAGAGCACTGATATTTGTGAACCACTGCTGCTTCTTTGTCTGCATTTCCTTTATCCTGGTCTTTACATGAAAACTTTGTCTGGAGTACACCAGTTCCTGTTGTGTTGGAACCTTTATTAAAGACTAGGACTTTATCATTCGGAGTTCCCTCTAATTCTGATGAAACTGCATCTTTTTTGTTGGTTTCATTTTCTGCAGGTTCTAAACCTTTACATTTTCTCGTGTGCTTCTGCTGGACATTTTTGCTCCAAAATCCCTTGTTGCATTTTTTGCAAGATAGAGGGTATAATGCTGTATGAGTGCGCATATGCATGCCAAGTCCACTGGCAGTTATAAACCTCGTGTTGCACTCCACACACTCAAAAGGCTTTTCCCTTTCACCATTGCCATGGCCATACTTGGTATAGATTTGACCACTATTCTGCAAGTTTCCAGCATAACCGTCATCTACTGGTTCCTCCTTAACGTGCACATGACTTGATAATTGATCATACTCAAGAAAATCTGACTGTAGTTCATCAGTTTTGTGTTTCACAAAAATATGCTGCTGAAGCTGGGAGAACAATAAAAAGCGATCATTACAGTTGACACAGGAAAATGCCTTGACTTTTGAAGGACTTGAAATGTTGCTTCCACCGACAGGGCACTCTGTGGACCTTAAGCTGATGAAGCAGCTCTTTTGATGCATGTCAAGCATTTCTTGAGTAAACAATCCACCACATCGGTCACAAAGCACTTTAGGATCATCTGTTTTTCCTCTGCATTTAGTCAAGTGTCGTTTTAAATAGTCTCTTCTGATGAAACGCTCATTACAACTAGCACAACCAAATGGCTTTTCTCCTGTATGAAGACGGGTATGGACATTTAATTGTGTTTGGTTTTTAAACCGTCGAGGGCAGTACTCGCATTGAAATTTCCATTTATTGGAGTAGTGCACCTCTATACGTTGTACAAGTTTGGATGTCTCTCTGCAAGTCTGCACTGGAGTATTTACATTGGTTGGCATTTGCACTGGTTCTGGGCATTCTGCTGAAGAGACCTTGCAGTTCACCCTGATACTGTGTCTCTTCAGACTGTCTTTACAGGTAAAGCCAGTACCACATTTTTTACAGGAAAACGGTTTGAAAGTAGAATGTAGCATGGAAATGTGCCTTGTTAAGTTGCTTTGTGTAGAAAACTTCTTTAAACAAGTACTGCATTCAAATTCTTCACTTTGTGGCTGTCTCTTGATTTGAGAGGCAACATGGTCAGCAGCAATCTGCACCTCAAGATGCTGCTTTTTGCCTCTACACCGTGTCTGGTGATATTTCAGATGATCGTATCGAGAAAAACAATTTTCACACGTTTTACAACGATATGGTTTGACTTCTGTGTGGGTAAGAATGTGGCGTCTGAGATTTCTAGGTTTTGTAAAGGTTTTTGTGCAAAAATTGCACTTCAATTGCTCACCATTTGCTCCTATAATGACTGTGCAGTCCTTTAGACAGGCTGCACTACCTGTCATGACTTTGGTTTCTTCAGATTCATTCAGTTGTTTTGCTTCATGTTTGCTTAACATTCCATCACATAAGGTTTCATGCTGTTGACAGGAGCTCTGACCATCATATTTCTGACCACAATGCTTACATGCAAATGTTTTTTTCCCCAAGTGAGTACGAAGATGTCTTAGCAAGTAAGATCTAAACTGGAAACGCTTAGAACAATGTGGGCACCGCTCCTTAAACCTTTCCTTGATACTTGTTCCCAGGTCTTTTGCTATTCTGCATGTTCTGTTTGTAACAATTAAATTTGTATCTTTGTGTTCACTCTTATGGGCATTTCCAGTTTTTTCACTGTTAAATTTCTCTCGAGAGGCGGATTCTTTAAAGTTGCAGTGTTTCCGATGTCCATAAACCTTATTCCTTTTAAAATATTTCCCACACTTTGAACATGGTACAAGGTTGTTACCCATGTGAGCTTTTTCGTGCAGTTTCCAATTACCAGACCTGGCAAATATATGTGGGCAATATGAGCAAAAATATTTTTTGGGAATTTTTTCTGGCTTTGATGCTGCTTTGACTTTTGCACGTTTTTCACGAGTTTGAGTTGGGGGAGATAATGGAGTGAGAGGTTTTTCTTGAAATACCTTGCATTTCTCCTGATGAACTCGGAGAGGTTCCTTCCTGTGAAAATGCATTCCACATATATTGCAAGGAAAAGGTTTTTCACCAGTGTGAAGACGAATATGCCGAATTAGTGCAGTTCGACTTGTGAAATTATGCTTACAAACTGGACATTTGGACCCAGTTGGAAGGTGTGTTGAACAGTGCTCACTCATTGATTTGGAATCAACAAATCCCTTGTGGCATATTCCACACTTAAAGCGCTCTATAAATTTTTTCACTTTTTCATCTGCTGCCTTTTTGGATGGACCCTCAGCACACAGATATGATTTTGCCACGGCTTCTTTCTTGGCATGGCATGCAACATGTCTTAGCAAGTAGACAGGAAACTTGAATTGCATTGGACAATCAGGGCACTGAAGCATACCCTTTTTTATGTGGGACTGTCTGTGTTTTAACAAATCTCCAATAGTGGGCACAACTTTTTTACAGACAGAACACTGAATCCTTCGCTTGTGGACATTTTTGTGGACTATTAAGTGTCCACGCCTTTTGAAGTTTTTACCACAGTCCAAGCACCGAAAAGGCTTCTTTTCCCCATGAAGCTGCAGATGGCTCTTCAATAGATCAGCGGAACTGAAACATTTATCACAGAATCTACAAAGTAAAGTGGGACAGGTGTCCATATCAGATGACTTTTCACCTGAATCCTGCTGGCTTTGAGGTCTCTCAATATTAGAGTCTGATTCTTTCACTTCAGTAACATTGTCAGGGTTAGTCACGGGTACTGCAGAAGCCTGACGCAATGAGTGTTTCTTCATGTGTCTATAGACTCCAGATTTATGTGCAAACAAAGCCGGGCACACTTTACATTTATAACATGGAAAATTCTCTGTTGACACCACTTGCTCTTCCTCCTTTTCTTCTTTGATACATGCCTTGAAAAGTTTCTTTTTGTCTGTATGCCTCCTTGTTTTGTATTGCTGAAAGCAAGTGTTTTTAATATGTCTATTCCGATTAGAAGGCAGAGAAAATGTTTCCTTGCATAAGGGGCATTTATACCTGTTGCCCAGCTTTCCTTTCCCAGTTTGCATATATTCTTGCAAACACCTTTGTCGCATGTGTCTGGTTCGGTTGTACGAGTACCTAAAAACCTGTGGACAGGTGGGGCAAGCATATTTACCAAAACCTGTTCCTGTAATAGGTGGTTGAGAAAAGTGTGGCTTTGTAATGTCTCCAGAACATAGCTCCCTTTTATGTTTGTCAAGATTCCACAAATATTTGAAAACCTTCTTACACTTATTACACTTAAAAGGCTTTGCATCTGTGTGCGATCTAAAGTGCACTTTCAGTTGAGCTCGGAGTTTGAACCTTTTTCCACAAACGGGACAATTTACTTTCTGTGGAGATGACTCCTTGTTTATGTCTACAAGTTTCACAAAACAATCAGTAAGGCCAATTTGACAACTATCAATTCCAAATGTAAAGTCTGATTTAGCTGTATTTTTCGGGGCTGTTAGAGAGCACTTTCTCAGTTCATTGGGTTCTAGTATCAAAGGAGTGCATCTAACTTTTCTTTTGTGGGCATAAAGTCTTTTTGCATGAGAAAAGTATAAGCCACAACGATTACACCTATGCTGTGTTACAGTTCTATGCCTTTGCTCATGATCTTGATAGTAGGACTTTTTAATGAATGGTTTTTGGCAGTACTTACATTGGTATTTTGCATCAAGCTTCTTGGTCAGTTGTTTAGACGTTGGCAATATTAGTTCAGGTGGCTGCATGTCTTTTGGCCTAATTTGCCCACACAAATGTTGTGCTGCCAATGTTCCATTAGAAAAATAGGCTCCACAGGTGAGGCAATACTGAAATATATGTTTAGAGTGATTGCCATGGTGGTGTTCAATAAGGTCATCTAAATTTAGTGTGGTGTTCTTGCACACAGAACAAGAATACATGTTTCCATCTTTAGCATTATGTTTGGTTGTCTTCAGAAGGACAACAGGCTGTAGTTTTCTCATTAACTTCTTTGATGACAAGGTCACACTGTTTTTAATTCCTGTGTTGTATGTACTTTCAGGTCCAGCTAAGCCCTCAATGACTTGGTCATCTATAAAGTCATTTTGTTGTCCAAGATCTTGAGACAAAGAAGAAGTACTGTAAGTCCATGTTTTATGGGGTTCCTGCAGACCATCATCTGCTGCCTCTCGTATATGATCAGTGGGTTCAGATTCAAGTGTAGGTCTTGCAAGAACTGGGGGTTGCACGTGAGCAATCTCACAATTCTGGGAGTCCGGAATCATATTCCCAGCCACTGAAAGGGTTTCAGTATTTTGCTCCAACTTTGTATGGACCATACTGTTTAAACCAAAACATGACTCTAAGAATTTAAAACTGCCATGTTCCACGTCTTGGCTTTTCCCTGTCCCATTATTCTCTGCTTCATTTTTATGAGCAGTATTTTTAACACCATACTTTACTTTATATTCTGCAGTACTACTTTTGAGCTCACAGGTATTGTTTATTCCTTTTAAGGGGCAATCTTGTGCACCTACATCTCCAGTACTAATGGCATTCTTCTCATCATCTTTTATATTCTGCTTTGTGGCATTTAAATCCAAAGCACATACAGAATTTTGTGCTGTAGTAGCTGGAGTGTCTCTGCAGTTCTTGCTTATTTCAGCAACACCACAGGCCATGTTCTGTGCAAGTACTCCTTTCATTTGTTCCTCAGTTTCCGAAGGGCATAAATTTTCACCTGTTGCAGTAGTGAGATTTGAGCACTGATATTCAGGATTTAAGGAAGACTTTTCTATTTGATTATCAGCCTCTAACACATTATCGAAACTGCCACTTTGTCCATCTCCTTTTGTCTCAGGAGATGCTCTATAGACATAATTTAGATTTTCTGTGGCTTTGTCATTTGCTGCCCATGCATTAGGTCTTCCAGCAGGACAAAAGTCTTTCTCTAATTCATTTTTATCTCTACGACCAATTGTTTTCTGACATTTAGAGGATGGGTCAGGGTTTTTTTCTGAGCCGATCAAAATGTCAAAATCTGCTTCAGAACAGCTGCTAACATCCGAATAATCTTCAAATCTAGTCATAGGCACTAGTGCAGCATCTAGTGTTGTCCTTGACAAAGGTTTTTCAAACACAGGTGCATCATTTTTAGACAAATCCATTTGTTCTGGTACAACATACCTTGACTGATGACTCTCAGAGCAAACATGGTTTTCCACAGCATGTACTGGTTCATGATTTGAGCCTGGCACAGAATTTGGTACTGAACTTGTACAGGTCAATTCTGATGCAGGTATTTCCACAGACTCAATCATACTTGAAACGTCATCTAGATTACCCTGATCCATATGTCCAACTCGCTTTCTCAAAATTCTTGTCAGATAGTTTTTGATTTCTGTCCATGAGTCATCAGTGTTGCAGTTTCAGTCAGGAGGTACTCTGCAAGACAATTCAAATACATTAATAAACTACTTCATATTATTGACCAAAAAAGTACAAATATGAGCAAAGTACTCACTGAACTTCATCCAGGGTACATCAGCGAAAGGGATGCAATACTGCACAAAAGTAAAAATAAATCCAATATAATAAATCCAAATATGATATTTGGATAACATTTGTACTGGGCTGTAAACACTTAATATTTGGTTGTCTTCAGAATAAATTTTTCAAACACAAGTAAAGCTATATTTTTTAAGTATAGTTACTCCAAAGTTAATATATATTCAAATTTTATTTGTCACATACAGTCATACATAGTACGATATGCAGTGAAATGCTTAGACAACTGCTCGTGACCTTAAAATAAAAGACTATGAATAGGAAATAAATATGAAAGAAAACAGAAGGTAGATTTAACTAAGAAAGAATAAAATGAAAATAAAATAACTGTACAGTACAAAATACACAATATAAGAAAATATATGAAAAAATATAGAATAAGAAAAACAGCTGTACAAAGTAGAAATATAGATTTTATGGAATGAAATTGGATATAAATGGCAATGTCCAGGGGCTGTGCAATCCACATATTTAAAGTGTCTTGTGTGTGCAAATATGCTCGAAAGTGATTTATTTAAAGTGGCCTGTGATAGAGTGATTTAACTAATGACACGAAAGTGCAGTTGTGCAGTGGCCACTAGTGTAAATGAGTGTCCAGAACGTCCAGAGTGAGTGCAAAAACCATATGTGTGGATGTGCAAAATGGATCAGTGTACTGATTAAGAGACCGTATCCGCCTGCGGGAAGAAGCTCTTCCTCAGTCTCTCTGTGTTGGTCTTCAGGGAGTGAAATCGCTTGCCTGACCTCAACAGAGAGAACAGTCCATTGCTGGGGTGGCTGAGGTCCTTCACGATCTTCCTGGACTTGGTCCAGCACTGCTTGCTGTAGATCGAGTGAAGGTCAGGGAGCTCCGTGTGGATGGCGCGCTCAGCTGATCACACCACCCTCTGTAGAGCACGTCTGTCCTGCATGGTGCAGTTCCCGAACCAGGTTGAGATGTTTCCACGTCAGGATACTCTCTATGGTGCAGGAGTAAAAGTTCCTGAGCACTTTGTAGGGCAGTCTGAAGTCTCTCAAGCGTCTGAGGTGGTAGAGACGCTGTCGGGCCTTTTTCACCATGGTGTTGATGTGACAGGACCATGACAGGTCCTGCGTGATGTTAACACTGAGGTATTTGAAGCTGTCCACTGGGCTCTCGTTGATGACGGGGGTCTGGTAGTTCCTCTCCAGCTTAGTGCTGAAGTCCACTATCAACTCTTTTGTCTTACTGCTGTTTAGAAGGAGGTTGTTTCTCTGGCACCAGCTCTCCAGATTCCTAATCTCCTTCAGGTAGGCCGTCTCGTTGTTGTCAGAGATTAGGCCAACCACAACGGTGTTGTCAGCAAACTTAATGATGGTGGTGGAGCTGGTAGTGGCCACACAGTCATAAGTGTACAAAGAGTACAGCAGGGGGCTCAGAACGCAACCCTGGGGTGCTCCAGTGCTGAGAGTGAGGGAGGCTAAGACATGTCCGCCCCTCTTTACTGTCTGTGGTCTGCCAGTTAGGAAATTAGAGATCCACTGGCACAGAGATGAGCTGAGTCCCAGGTGCTCCAGCTCGGTGGTGAGTGTGGAGGGAATTATAGTATGGAATGCTGAGCTGTAGTCGATGAAGAGCATATTAACAATTCCCCCTTCTAGTGTCCAAGTGAGTAAGTGATGTGTGGAGGAGGTGAGAGACGGCATCATCAGTAGAACGATTTTGACGGCAAGTGAACTGTTGTGGGTCAAGTGTGTCCGGTAGAGAAGAAATGATGAAGTCCTTGACCAGCCACTCAAAGCACTTCATAGCATCGCTAGCGCCTTTAGCTGCAGCCTCGAAGCAAGCATAGTGTTCAGCTCGTCTGCCAGAGTCGCGTCCACGTTCATCATACCGGTTGTTGGTGCTTTATAGTCTGTTATTGTTCTTAGTCCCTGTCACAGGCTCCTAGAGTCACTCTGTTGGAGCTGTGACTCTAGTTTCCTCCCGTAGCGCTGCTTCGCCTCCTTCACCGCTTTTTGCACATAAGACGCAGTCTTGTACGGGTCCATGTCCCCTGACGCAAGTCCCACGTTGTAGGCGGCGGTGCGAGATCTCAGAGCGTCGGATGGTTTTATCCACCGATGGCTTCTGGTTGGGAAACGTTCTGATAGTCATTTTCTGCACGGTATCATCCGCTAGTTTCCTGATGAATGCCACAACCGCTTCCGTAATCAAATGTGTCCTGTAATGCGCGACCTCCCTCTGAACCGGAACTTTCTGTTTGAGCCTCTGTATTTTGGAATGAGGAAAATGGCAGCGTGGTCGGATTTCCCAAACGGTGGCCAAGATTGTGCCTTGTAGCCATCTTTGATTGTCGTGCAACAGTGGTCCAGTGTCCTTTCGCCCCTGGTGGGGCAGGTGATGTGCTGATGAAAGTTTGGCGTCCCCGTGCTGTGTTTGGTGCCGTGCGAGTGCCTCATGCAGTTCGCATAAGGCAGTGTCCGTGTCTGCTTGAGGCGGGATATAAACGGCGCGGATTATGACCGATGTAAACTCCAGAGGAAGGTAAAAAGGATGACATTTTGGACAGTAGTTCCAGGTTGGGTGTGCAGGAGCATGTAAAGAGGAACAACACTTGCGCTGTTGCACCAGCTATTATTCACCATTAAGCACACGCCGCTTCCCCTTGACTTTCCCCAAGTCCTGTCCATGCGGTGAACCGAGAAGCACTCGGCCGGCTGGACGGCGTGGTCTGGCAACGCTGGGTTCAGCCATGTCTTGGTGAAGCAGAGGAGATTGCAGTCCCGAATGTCTCTCTGAAACTTTACCCTGGCCCTGAGGTCATCAAGCTTGTTCTCCAGTGACTGGACGTTGGCGAGCAGGATGCTAGGCAGAGGTGTGCGGT
>JAOVVA010000048.1:30308799-30321078 GCA_028565275.1 Leiocassis micropogon
AACGTCGAATTGTGAGTACATTGTATACCAATAGAAACAAGAGTGTCTCTATCATACCTAATGTACTCAATGGTGGTAATTTTGCCGGTTTTAAAACGCTGAAAACTAACTTAAACAAAAACAAAGAAAAGGGGGTCGGAGCAGTCGTGACGGCAGACGTACATACATACATTATATATATATATATACACACACACACACGTACGTATATATACATATATACACAGGCTTTGGACAGTAAAACTGAAACACTGACCAATTTAATGTTGGAGGTTTCATGGCTAAATTTAACCAGGCTGGTGACCAATATTTATTGATTGCACATTCCACCAGTAAGAGCAGAGTGTGAAGGTTTAATTAGCAGAGTAATAGCACAGTAAAATATTGCAATGCACATAACATTATGGGTGAGAGTTCAAAAGGGGTCAAATTGTTGGTGCGCTTCCCACTGGCGCATCTGTGACCAAGACAGCAAGTCTTTGCGATGTTTCAAGAGTCATGTTATACAGGGTAATGTCAGCATACCACCAAGAAAAACGAACCACATCCAACAGGAGTAACTGTGGATGCAAGAGGAAGCTGTCTGAAAGGGATGTCCGGGTGCTAACCAGGACATCTCTTTGTATGTCCCTTTGTTTGTATGTATTGTTCTCTGATGAGTCCACCTTCACGGTCTCTCACATCCGGGAGAGTTACGGTGTGGAGAAGCCCCAAAGAAGCATACCACCCAGACTGTTGCATGCCTAGAGTGAATCATGGGGGTGGATCAGTGATGGTTTGGGCTGCAATATCATGGCATTTCCTAGGCCCAATACTTGTGCTAGATGGGCAGGTCACTGCCAAGGACTATCGAACTATTATGGAGGACCATGTGCACCCAATGGTTCAAACATTGGATCCTGAAGGTGGTGCCGTGTATCAGGATGATAATGCATCAATACACACAGCAAGACTGGTGACAAACATGAAAGTGAAGTTGAACATCTCCCATGGCCTGCATAGTTACCAGATCTAAGTATTATTGAGCCACTTTGGGGTGTTTTGGAAGAGCGAGTCAGGAAAGGAGTTTACTCCACCAGCATCACAGTGACCTGGCCACTATTCTGCAAGAAGAATGGCTCAAAACCCTTCGGGCCACTGTGCAGGACTTGTATCAGTCATTTCCAAGACGAATAGATGTTGTATTGGACACAAAACGAGGCACTACACCATACTAATGAATTATTGTAGTCTAAAACCAGGCATTTTAGTTTCATTGTCCAACTCCTTGTATTTATATGTGTATATATTTCTGAATCATAAAATATGCAAAATATGCATTTTTGTCTGTATAACAAAATGACTATGAAAAGATGAAAACTATTTTATATATATATATATATATATATATATATATGTTATAACTTTTATATTATAACTATGAAAAGAGTTATAATAAATGTCCAACAATTTTACCATATACCACATACCTTTTTATTGAAAAAGTCTTAACTAGACCACAAGCACAATAAGCTCTATAGCCGAAATAGAGCATCAAAGTTCAGTTGCCGTATTCCGTAATCTAGTAGTACACTGTTTTTAAGCTACTGAAGATCTTTTTAACTGCTATAACATGGACTAGACCATAATCTATGAACATACTGTGACAAACTAAAGGCAAGTCAGAATAAACAAAGTAAAATGTGCCTGTTTAACTTTAATTTGTTAAGTTGGTATAACATTGCTTTTATTAATATGATTTAATGAGTTTGCAGTCATTTGCAGTTTTCGCTACCCCGAGGATGGTTGGGGTTTGAGAATTTCCTGTGACACGTTCTGTTGCACTCCTGTTCAAGGACAACTTGGATAAATTCATGCAGGCTCCTGCTCACCCTTGTTCTAGCTCTGTGGTTTAAAAAGCACCATACTTGAAAGTATACTGTACAACAGTTTCTCTGGAACAAATTCACTCTTTAATTGTGGCCAAGAGGTTGGACTAAAAAAAAAAAAAAAAGCTGATAACCACAAAAACTTTTCTTACAGGCTGGGGGAAAGTGATCCAGTGCAAGGTCAGAGTGCAAGAAAGCACATCAACCAGCTTAACTTAAAATCTGGTCCTGATATATTTCTTGGCAGTTTAACATGGTCGGAATCATTGAGACAGCACTGAGATATTTATATACAACAATCAAAAGGGTGGTATTGAGTGACTCTCTTTGCCTTTGCGTGACCTTCAAGAGGAACTGCAGAGAAATTCTGCTGGGGTCTGCCATAGTTCTATTAAATGCACTGTCTAAGTAGTACTCACATCCCCGGGAGTAGGACCTAAACTGCAGAGGTGGTATCCCAGCACTGGTTAAGTACTGGCAAAGTAGTGGGTTTTTTACAATTATTTTTGACTGTGGAAAGTCAGGCTGGCTGCAAGTCTCTCTGGCAGAGCTGGACAGCCCTCTGACACCAGAAGATCTGGTCCACAACTGGCCTGACCATCTGTTATAGACCTTTCCATTCTCCGAGTGTCATGCCTCTGCAGTCTGTGGAGGATTAACTGACTAGGACAGTGTGTCCTACTTGTGGCCCGAAGATGGAGATCAGGAACTGGGTTAACATTTTAACAGCTTCCTTTACTATGTTTCAATAGGCAGTAAAATCAGCTAATAGGTCTACGGTCCTTGAAGTATGGGAAAATCTATAACCAGATAAATTATGTCTATGAATCCGCCCCATCAGACTGGATCACCAAATGAGCCCTTTGACTTAGGAAGCACTCCAAAATGCAAAAGCCCCTAGTATATAGTCAATTTAGACACCTAGCAACAGTGTTCACATTATCAGCTCAACCATGTTCAGGGTGGTCATGATTCGTCAGTATACATACAGTGGAACCTCGGATTGCGAGTAATGCGGGTTGCGAGAGTTCCGTAAGACGAGCAAAAATTTGTAATAAATTTTGACTTGGAAAACGAACAAGTCTTCGTTTACCAAGTCAAAATTGGTTTACGAGTACAGAGTATCATGTAGCGCTTCTTGTTTTGACGGCAAGCGTCATGTGATCACAACTGTGCCAACGGTTTTTCTCTTTCTTGCGCTGCGGAACTATAATAATCAACATCCATGCACGCGTGTACTGTTTACTCCAACACTGACCATGTGTGCGTGCGTAAAACATTTTATTTTGTGTCTGTATGCGTGTGTGTGTACAGCACGCGTAAAGCAAGTCTCATTAGAAAGGTTAAAGATCCATTCTCTCTCTGTATCGACAAAGCAAGTGCAGGCTCTCCGTATTCACCCCTCGCAGCCGGCGAAAACATGGAGAGCCACGATGTGACCTAGAAACTTTACCCGATCCAACCACAGGTACCAGCCAGGGTAAACCGTTAAACCCCGAGACAAAATAAGGTACTGATCGGTTCCATAGATCGGCCAGAAGGTCTCAGGAAAACATGCCAAACAGTTGATTAAAAAAACTCAGTTAAAAAACAAAAAAAACAAAACTGAGTCATCCTCATCAGTTATAAAAATAAGAACTATAGAACTAAATATATATAAAAATGCAAGTGTCCCATTTCCTTTTTGAAACCAGCTGCAACAGAAAATATAAAAGTAACCTAGATAAAATTTTTTTAATTTTACTAAATTTAAAAAATGGAATATCTAAGTGTTCTTTTAGGTGCTCTCAACAGTAACAGACTGACTAAAATATAATTAAATACAAAGATGTAAACAGAACAAAAACACGTCTACTTGCTCTGACAAAGTAGTTATGTTTTCTATTGAGGTAGACTTTTGACATCCATCAGCTGTCCAGTGAAGCTGTCACAGCGCACTCTTGTACTGCAGTTTATGTTGCTAATAACATCACACTTAAGGATTATTTTACACATCATTGCATCTTTCTGACCTAAATGCAATGCTATCTATTCACACCAGTATGATACAATATTAGACAGAGGCACAAACAGTAAATACAGTGAAAGACGAGAAGGGGAAGAGGGGAGCTTACTTTAGATTCACCCACACACAGCGCCTGCGCGTACAAACAAAAACACTTATCTGTCGGGATTTATTTTTACTTTTTTTTTTTTTTTAAAGGTAAAGTGCAGGTTAACTTGTTTTATTTTTACTTAACATTTTGTGTTAATTATTATGTCATTATTTTTTTTAGGCAGTGGAACGAATAATGTGAGTTTCCATTATTTCTTATGAGAAAATTCGATTTGGTTTATGAGTTTTTGAAATACAAGCCCACTTCAAAAACAAATTATGCTCGTAATCCAAGGTTCCACTGTACTAGGTTTATGTTCCAGGCTTGAATCTCAAATAGTGTAGAATGAAAAGCTAGTGGGTGGGTGGAGGGTGCATAACCCCTCGTTCCACACAGCTTGTTTAGGGGTTAGAGAAGGATATGAGATGAGGTTAGAGAAGGATATGGGATTCAGCTGTGTTAAAAATTCATACCACGCATTTCACAAGGATGGACCCATCACTTTTGGTAGGTACCAACCACTGTATGCCAATAACATTCTCCCACAAGACTTGCCATATTAGAGATCTAATCATACAAAAGATCCTTACATTTGCCCCTTTTCTCAGCTTCCAAGACAACAAGTTTAAAAAAAAAAAAAAAAAAAAAAAACTGGTCACTTGCTGGCTAATATATACCACATCTTGTCAGGGGTTTAATGTAATGACCGATTAGTATAGTTAAATAACAGGAAGCAAGAGTTCAACTTCCTGTGCATCAGAAATACCACTGCTCTCAATACAATAAGAGCATGTGAACCTACCAAGTACAGAAGCGCTTTTACTAGCCATGGGCATTTCACTCAGAAACAGAAGTTCACAGACCACAGTCTTCTCAATTCTTTGCCATTTCCAATTGACATGGTGCTTAATTGTGTTACGCTGTGTTTGAGTCCTGCCTTTGTGCGCCAACATTGGCCAGTGAAGACAGATATGATCATAGAGTTCTTGTAACCAATCATAACGCAGAAGATGGAATTTGTCAGAAAGAGATTAATTTTATATCTTACTTGATCCACAATACAATTTTTTATATTTTAAATATTGGTGAATTAATAGGGTTTCATTTTTTATTGTGCGAGTGTGACCAATATCATCCGGGATTGTTGTCAAGTAAATAAATGAACACGTAACAGCAGAGTGATCCAAATTCAGGAAAATACATGCAAGAGAATCGCCATCATTTAGAAAGGTGATCACATATGTATTAATCGAGACCATGAGAAATCATGGTCACGATTTAAGCAATGAGCATGATTGGCAATTAGAATAAATAAATAATTAGCAATATAAAATCTTGCACTGTAAATTTACACAACAGCACAGTCATCCTGAAAAACTGACAAAATTAACAGAGCCAGGCTGATATTTTAGGAAGGTTATGAATAAAAGTGTTTAGAACACTAACAGAAATGTCTTAACATGTGGTGGAAACAAGTTCATGACATGCACGTTTTGTCTACAAAATTTTACTGCAACCTGAAATAAAGAGACTTTTCTAAATCAAAGTACATCAAAGCTTAAAAAAAATAGAATTAAATGTCTCAAAGAACATACCATTCTGTATAGATCTAGAGCTTCAGCATCCACCTGATCATCTTAATACTTGTGATGTGGAGTCTTGTGGTCCTCTCACTCTAAGAAATATAACAGTTAGGACACATTTATTATTTTTTAAACGTCTGGGTTTATAATAGACAAACACATAGGCAATGCAATACCTTTTTAACAAATCGTACTTTACAGTATGTCGATTGAGGCAGGGATATTAACAAATCATCAAAGGAGCATCAAAGGGGGCTGTGAAACAATTTCGCGTGAACTTAGAACACTTCCTCACTTTATATAACTGATTTAAAAAAACAAAAACAAAAAAAACTTACAAAACGGATACTCTCATAACCGACTTCATGTTTTCCGTCTATTATGCTTAAGTTTAAGAACTTTATTAATTCAAAGCTTAAAACAAAACGACCGTATAAGTATTGAGCATTTTCATATAACCAGCTACCCTGTGAGTACATCTTAAAATATAAAAAATAAAAAACTACGCCGAAAGTAGCTAGCATGTGTTACACTTACATGCTAGCTATTAATGAGGTAACATTAAAGTTCACTGCCAGCCGAAGCTAAGAAGCAGGTCTGATTCGGATAACATTATTTAGAAGCTACAAAGTCACCAGAATACCGATTTTTATTTTTATTTTTTACCCATGTAGGAGTTATTTGTAAACTCGGCATAAATCACTAACTAGCTAGTTCCAGAGTATGACAACTTAGTAGCTTCAATAAATTAGCTTGAGTTAGCTATGGTATCGGTCACAAGACAAAATGGTCCATGGGCTTGGGCTAAGACGCAGCCCCTGCAACCCGAAATGAAACGTGACCACAACTAAAACGTTTTTTTATTACCTAAACACCTGGAAATAGTTATGTTAGATATAATCTGCCGACGCAAATGCTACCTGTTCATGTCCATGCTTAGCCCTGAATCTGCATGATTTAACCATTTCAGCAAAACGCAGCCTCAGCTTCCCGCAAGAGCACATATTCAATGTCCGCACGTCTCAGAGCTCTAGCGACTTACCGTCGGTCTGAGTGAGGAAAGGTGTTGTTTCCCTGTTCCCGTCGCACCAAGGCAACCTGCAAGACGCTGCGTGTTTACCCAGGTCCTTATGGATAAAGAGATCAGTACAATATTACAATTGCAGAATAATTCATAACGTGTCGTTGGGTTCGTCCATACAACACATCCCCAAACAATGTGCAGAAGCCCGGGATCTGTCGCGACACCTCCACCAACACCAATCAGATTTAAGTAAAAAGCGCGTAGGTCCCGCCTTCAATTCTACGGGGCCTCCATTTCAGCGTCCATTATGCGCAATCCGCTGCCTTTGCGCATGTTCTTCCACCTCAGGTTGTGTAAGATGGCTGCATGGTTGTTCCAGACTTGGCCACATGACTGACGACGGCACCGACTACTATTTGCTGTCAAGCATTTTTTTTCTTCCTGTCTGGCGCCCTTGTTCCAGGGTGCTACCTCCTAGTCTTTGACAGTGTTCATGGTGCTTGTTCTGAGGGCTCATCCACTTGGTGACTCAAGCATGAACATCCCATCTAAACAGATTTTTTTGACAGTATTATTCTGTGGTGCCCTGCCGCCTGTCTTAGCCAGTAAGGAGCCATGTTTGTTCCTTTGTGTATTGCTGATTGCATGCAAACTGGCCAGGAGAACTGCACTTAGTGTTCAATGTAGTAGGTTAAATTATATTACCATGGCTTGAAATACTGTCTACAAGGTTTTATGGCCCGGTTCTACCCCGAGCACTTGATTCCCATATGTTGCTTTAGGAATGATAGGAGTCCACTTGAAAACCTTGCAGAAAACTTTGGCAACCAAGACAGATAGTAAGAAAGGTAAGATAGAAGGTAAGAATCCTATTATGAACACCAGTTACTGTACAATAGACAGTTTCAGTCTCATGGACTGTGTGCCTGCACAATAATTTTTTACTACAGCTGGCACATCTAAATCAACTGTTGAACAAACTATTAAGTCTTTAATGAGTTAGGCCTGGTGTTTTGAGTAGTGTAACTCTGCAAGGCAAAGGCCCTCTTTTGAATATGCTCCGGTAATTTCCCAGATCTGTGGCTAAATGAAAAAAAAAAGGTATGATTTAGGGCAAAATGCAGTTAAACCCAATTCAAAGTGTTGGTGAGTTGACTGATGGGTGGGTGCATGGTGGTTGTGAAATTGCTCCAGAAGTTTTAGGAGCCCTATGTTTTTGAATTAAACTATAAAACAGGCTTCTGCAATAAACAACTGATCAAATGTGTACCCTTGGACCTGCATAAATGTTAAGGCCATGTTTGCTCAAACTTCCACAACCCTTACGCCAAGGGTACACTTTTAGTGACTACTTAATGGCCAGTATCACTGGACCACCATACCTTCTTTAATTTAGGCTAATAAAAAGAGATTTAGAGAGATTTAAAGACCCTGACAATACACATCCTCATGTCAGGGATGTATTCCCAGTGGTGGTCTTTTTATCATTTCGTTTATGTTCGGCAGAGCATCTGCACTTTGTCAGCTCTGGTGAAAATGTCAGTAATTTTGGTATGGATACTTCTAGTGTCCAAGTAACAAAGATATCTTAGACATTTGGGGAACATTTGTCTTTTTAAAATTGTTACCGTATCCTGATGCACAAACAAACAAATACATTCTGCATGATGTCAGATCATTTTTATTAATACAAGTACACAAGAGATATGTAGTTGTGTTTCAGTCATTATTATAAAAGAAAGAAATTACTCAGGTACCACAAACAAATAAGGTGGCCATTTGGTAAGTTTCCTCAATTTGCCTGTGAAGGACAAGTTCATAAAGTGAGACATTATACTGGAGTGTTGGACTAAAGAAAATCACATGTACTTCATTTTAGACCCTGGTATTCCCTGAATAACATAGTCTGTGCCTTTGGACCCAACAGCAATACATTTATCCCCATACAATGGTTATATGTTTACTACTCCCAGGGAATTTTCAGATAAAGTTGTTCACATCGAGGCACAAAGGTTTCTCATTGACCAAAAGACAATATCCCAAAATGAGCTGGTTGAATTGCAACCAGCCAGTCCAAATCTTTAGGCCCTGCTTTGCACATACAGCCCAAAAAGGATAAGGTCAGAGGAAATGTCATGACCGAGTTGTCCTCAAATGTGTATCTGTGTCCTAATTGCAATTACAGTGATTATATTAGAGGTACATTTTTTGAATTAAAAACACTACCTTTGGGACTTCAGACACATTTTGCAGACAAGCATGCTTTCTTTTCGCCTATCTATCTAGTTGCCCAATAATTCCCAAGGAAGCCCTTAAAATCTGCAGTATGTACTGCCTGAGTGAATTTAATTACCACCATACCCTGGGTTCGGACAAATTTTGTTGCAAGCAACCAAATCCAGCCTAGACTTCTGACAATAATGTCAGTCAGAACCAAAACACAGGACTAGGCTGTTTGTAATGGTACATATTGGGTGTCAGCAAAACATTTAGCAGTACTTTTTTTTAGTGTCATCTCTGTATTCAAAGAAGGGTATGTAAACAATACTCTTTATACAAATATTGGTGGCACACTTGATTTATAAATTGTTAAAATAATGCAACACATTTAAATTTCCATCCAATAGCTTAATCATGGCTTTCTATAGGAAAACAGAGAGGGGAAAAACTACACAAACTAAGGTGTGTCTATATTTAGTACATTGTTTTACAGTAATTATCATCAGAATAAAAAATAAAATAAAATCAGTGAGATTGTCTTGGATTTGGACCTCAATACCTGGCAGCTCTGAAGACATTCAATATCAAATGAGTATACAACTGCAAAGGTAAGCTGTTCTGAGTTTTCATAAAGAACCAATTGAAGCAGTAACAGGAAAAATTACAGAGTTCGAATTTGCACTGTAGGAAACAAATGTGCCCAAGTACCAATTTTCAAGTATCAAATTAGCATTGTCTTTGATCTGACCCAAGATCTGACCATACTCTCTCAAAATAGCATGATTTTAAAATCAGTATATCAAGAAGATGTGGCATTGTATCAAACAGGTAAATCAACAGTTCAAGGTATATATTATCGTCTCTACAAATATCTTTCAACCATGAGTACTTTGATGTTTGAGGAATAGCTGTAGCTCTGTGAAGGTCTCAGTACATTCAGTGCATTCATACAATACATCTGTTGATGGACTCTCTTTTGAATCAGGTTCTGACTCACTCCTTTCAACACTCAAATCGTCTTCATTTTCTATGTACTCCATATTGGCCTCTGCAGGTGAAGATGGTTCCTGACCATGCTTCTCTGACCCTTCTTTATCATGATTCTCTAGATGGCGCTCTAGAGCAGAGCGGAAGGTGAAGCGACATGGACAACGGGGACAGAATAGCAGCACCCGAGGAGGGTGTATTCTATGGTTGCGCACATGTCGCTGAAATACGCTAAGTAGCCTAAAGACTCGACAACAGTCTTTGCATTTGTACATCATGCGTGGCTTGATTTGAGAGGGCTCTTGTGTATCTGGCAACTCCTCTTTGTCTTGTGGTTTTGGTGACTGCTGGTCTTCACTATTTTCACCCTCATGATCACTTTCATTGCTTGTCTGAGTTTTTGGTGACTCATGCGTAACACTTTCATCTTCCTGGTCTACTTTTTCACCATCAGCTTTAAGCTTTATGTCTGAACTATGGTACATGGCAACATGCCTTGTAACATCACATCTTTGTGGAAAGTGTCTACCACAATAAAGGCATGTATGAAGGGTGCCCTTGTGGTATCGCATATGACGGGAAAGGCTGCTGGAGTGCACAAAAACACGATGGCATTGTTTGCAAGGGAATACCTTAGAATGTGGACTACCTCTAGAAGCACCTCCTCTTGGTCTACCTCTCATCCGTGGCCTCAATAAATCCATTCTTTGTGTTTGGTGTTTTGAAACCATTTGACGCATTATACCATAATAATTAACAGACTGCCGTTTAATCTCAGGTGCTGGTTCAGAAGAATCCTCCTCTGGATGTTCCGAAAGGTGATGCTCTTTCAAATCTGACAAGCAATTAAAGTGTCCTCCACACAAGCCACAACGATATGAACGGTCATTCGAATCATCAGAAGAATGAGAGGCATTTTTCTTAGGGCTAACATCATCCTGTCCCTGCATATTCTCTTTTTGTGTAGGATCATCATTTGCTTTGCTGACATGAGAATGATTAATCAAATGGCTCTGCAAGTCTGACAGCCAAAAAAAACGCAAGCCACAAATCTTGCAAGGATATGATTTATCTATACCATTTTCACGGTCCTCATCGAATTTACTTAAACTCTTAGATCCAAGTGATGCATGCCATTCTTTCTGATGTAAAAAAAGGGTCTCTTGTCTCAAGAATCGTTTTCCACAATGTCCACAACTGTAAAAACGTTCATGAGCATGTTTCTGGAGGTGCCCACGAAGGCTCTCTCTATCATAAAAAACTTTGCAACATAGGGTACATTTAAACCCTTGCTCAAGGGGACGATATCGCTGATGCTGTTGCAAACTTTTCTGGCTCCTAAACACTTGACCACATCTCTCACATCTACACTGGGTATGGTCTCTTTCTGCCATTTTGCTTGAAGGCAAGGAATCCTGACAGTGTGCTGGGTTCGATAACAGCTTTGACATGGGTTTTCCAAATAAGAATGAGAAGTTTGACAAAGCAGCTCTATCAACCACTGTGAGTGTTCCATTTTCATGAAGTGCAAATTCAATAAGTTTATCACAACCATTAGTTGAAGTTTCAGAAGTGGAAGAAAATGGTCCAATGGGTCCATGATTAGCCATGTGATTGATTAGTTTTGGGTACTGGCCAAACCCTTCACCACACTCTGTGCAGATGAAATCATTTCCAGTTGAAACTTCATGTGACTGGTATGCCATTTCTGTTTAACCAAAACTTGCTTAAAATCTGATAAAGGTCATTTAACAAAAGAGAGAGAAAATGTATGGGATAAATATGACATTCAATTGTTCCTGAACAAAAAATGGGAAACTGTAGATATGCAAATCCAATGAACGTTCCATTTGAAATTAACTACATGGTTTAAGAGATCTCCTTTATGCTCACATGTTACAAAGTTCCAGTAATTCTTTCCACAGTCACTTCTATCAAGGAAGGTATCTATTCATTAAGTCCATGATCCCCGAAGCACAGATGGAAACCAAGACTGAAATCTGGGATTCAGAAATATTAGATGTCAAGCACTAAGGTATTCCTTTCTTTCTCTGGCTCATGGTCTTGGTCAGGATCTCATCTAAAAAGAGAACGGGAGAACATAAGTTAGCTATGCAAAATATTAATTCATTGGACAAAGTTGAAAATGTCTTTTAAGCTAAGTCTATGTCAGTCATATACACATAAAATGATCATGACCTCTATATTCTAATTGAAAATACAAGAAGATTGTTTATTGCAGTTAAAATTTTTTATGTCACAGCCTTATTTTAAAATGGATTAAATTAATTTTTTTTTCTCAGAATTCTACACACAACACCCCATAGTGACAACATGAAAAAAGTTTACTTGAGAAAGCACCTGTACATAAGTATTCACAACATTTGCAAAATTGAGCTCAGGCGCATCCTGTTTCCCATAATCATCCTTGAAATGTTTCTGCAGCTTAATTGGAGTCCACCTGTGGTAAATTCAGTTGATTGGACATGATTTGGAAAGGC
>JAOVVA010000048.1:30321178-30332805 GCA_028565275.1 Leiocassis micropogon
AACATCTTCAGCTCTGCTACCTCCAACTCTGCCTCCTGTCTTTTCTTCAGTGCCACTGTCTCTAAGCCGTAGAGCATTGCTGGTCTCACCACTGTCCTGAATAAAATTTCTAATGGTACAGAACAAATAAAATGTTTGTTAAATGAAACTTATGCCAGCCACTTTAAGCCTCATATGTTCTTTGAAACACATAATCAATACAAAAGTAAAAATTTTTTTTTATTATTGCTATCAACAATTCTTTTTTTTTTTTTACAATAAAGAATCAAGTTGTTAGCATCTTGGATATCTGCCCGTTCTGAAACTTCAGAAATGGCCGGTCATGTGGAACCCAACTATCAAGAGCCTGAGAATGGAGGCTAGCATACCGGTGTTACATCATTGTGGCCAGTGCAATAGTACTAGCATACTATCGTAACCAGTGGCACACATATATTATTATATTATATACACTATATGATTGCTATTATGGAGATTCTGCATTAATGTCTAAACATTTTGATCACAATTTTATCTTGTGAGCATTAAACCATTTACGCAGCATCTCTCAAACAGCATGCCTTTATCATGAAGACCACCGGAACACTTAACTATACTGGCAAAGAAACAGACCACCCATTCAGGATCACTTTAGTATAGTGCCATATGTCTAAGCCACCTTCTCAAGTGACAAACACTAATTTGGAAAATGTCTAATGCTAATAATCATAAGTCTAGATAGATATGTTATTGATCCTGAAGTGGAAATATATGAGTAGTGCAACTCCACACCGAAGCTCAATATCGAACCTAAATGTTCAGATGTACAAAGCAGAAACTCTATATTCTCATGTGTTAGTCCCTGATTAAAGAAAAAACATTTGTTCTTAATGTTGATGTACATTATATATGCACAATAACATTTTAACATCCCTAGGTTACAGTCCAAAAAAAAAAAAGAAAGTAAAAACTCATGGCCTTTCTGGACTTCCATATTTATGTAATTTTAAAATGTCAACATTTTAAAATCTTCCAAAATATTTACAAAACAGTGGCTTTGGGGCACTGTCCATATGAACAAGAAGTTTAAGCTGCATTGCTGTTAATATTTGTATTTAAACAGTTACAGTATGAAAGAAAATGTTTGCAGCTTTCAGTTTTTCTTTCTGTCCTCCATGCTGTATACATTCCCAGGTTGTTTCCTGTAGTTGCCAAAATGTTTGACAGCTCCTAAAAAAGCTTATTTGTATTTTTTATTATAGCTCTACATCAGAAAAGGACTTATTTCCTTGCTCTTTAAAGCGGTTATTAAGCATGGAGTTTGTGCAAGTGTTTGTGCGTGATACCTCCTCTGTGAATGCTGTTTCCAGCACTTTCAAGATAGACTTCCGCACCTTATCTTTGAAATCCTGACCAATGAACACATATAATAATGGGTTCAGGCAGCTGTTGAGAAAAGCCAGACTAGTGGCTATGGGAATGCCAATTGTAGTTATACGCTCCAGGATAGGGCTATTCACGGGGGACATGTGGTTAGCCATCTCGATCAGCACCAAGATGTGGTATGGAGCCCAGCATAGGAAAAAAGCCGTTATCACAGCAGCGATGATCTTAAAAGGGCGTCCTGTGCGACCAGACATTGAACGGTTTCTTTTGAGGCGATGAATGATGATTGCATAACAGGAGACAATGACTGAGAAAGGCACTACAAACCCCAGGAGAAAACGAGTTATGATCATAGCACGGTGTCGCAGGTATCGGAGCTCCACTATCTCTTTGGTTTCATAATCATCAGAAAAGGCAAAGTTGTTAAAGCAGTTGATAACATTTTTATTATAGTAGTCTGGAGCAGTGTCCCTAAAGACAAAGTAGGGGGAGCTCAAGAGTAAGGCAAATAGCCAGACACCAAGGCTTAGTCCAGATGCACACCTGACACTTCGATGGTTCTGCGCCCATATTGGATGCACAACTGATATGCAACGGTCCACACTAATTACCACCAGGATGTACACACTAGAAAACATGTTGAGGAAACCGAGTGTACTGTTGAACTTGCACATGAAGCGCCCAAATGGCCAGTGGAAGCCCATGGCTGTGTACGCCACACTGAGAGGCAAGAAGGCAGTGAAAAGGAAGTCTGCTACTGCCAGGTTGAGAAACCAAACTGTATTTACTGTCTTCTTCATCTTGAATCCAGACACCCAGATCACGATGCCATTTCCAACCACTCCAAGCACAAAGGCTAAACAGTAGACTATAAGTGACATGATGTTGAGTGACTGCCTGAGTTCTGAATGTTCAATATCGTAATATTCTTCATAGTATTCTTCCTCCGACCCATTACCCATCGAGATGTTGTCATAGGTAGACATCTCTGTCCTGTTTATCACTGAAATGGCTGAAGAAATCTGTGCAACCTGGTTTGGCAGGAAAAAAATCAGATTTTTAAAGTATTATAGGAATGTACATCGTACAAGAAAAAACATTCATGCCTAAATTTTAGAAGGGAACACTTAAACATGTTATTCCAGTTTTGTCCACTTGAGGTCACAAGTGTAGCATCTCAAATTGATCTGAAGCTTTAAAAACTGACTTAGATCACAGTAATATGTCAAAAGATTTGTATTTTTTAAGTGATACGTTTAGAGTTGCCAAAGGTTGTAACGTTAGTATATAATAACAAAAACAAAATCGACTTCAAAAAGGCACTTAAGTGCAGTTTTATACACTAACTCTTTTGGAAGGCAAACTGTAATTTTTTATTTGTATTTAAACATATGAATTTTGGAGAAATCTTTTTCCTCATTCACCCTTAATGATAGAAATGATATGACAGAAATGTTTTTGATGGTTTTCAATTTAAATAAAAAACTTCAAAAATAAAATTAAACTTTCCTTAGACTGCAACTCAACAAAAAACTTATTATTATTATTATTATTACTTCTACAACAACACACTACGTATAACCCATAACTCGAAATCAATTCGATTTATAAATATATATATATAATCAGAGTAAGCATACCTAGAAATCGCGTAAATAAATCCAAAAACCCCTGTAACGAAATCCAACTCAAACAGAAGGAATGGATGTCTCTTGTCGCAGAGTTCAAAAGATCTGAAGATGCGATCTGAGTTTGAAATAAGTTCGCTCTGCAACTGTTTTTCCCTCTGCTGAACTTCACCGAGTCAATGTCTTTAAACGATGTGACGTCACGCCGTGTCTAACGTCTTAAAGACCAATCGTATCGGGTCGAATTTATTAATCTAATCTATTTGAAAAGAATTAAAAAAAAAAAAAAACCTTGACGACATTTGTCTAAAGTACTCAAATGCAAAAGAAATCGTTTCATTTTGAACAAAGATAAAGTTTATATAATTTAGATAAAATTATACATCTAAACCATATCTTTCTGATCAATGTTTATTTTATCTTAAGAACTGGCTCTAACAAATATCACTCTTACCATGAGGACACAGCCAAAACACAGTATTGGTGCTGTTTTTTTTTTCATTATATATATATTTTTTATACATATAATGCAGAAAATGTGTACCAAAGAAGCTACTTCTGAAGTTTGGTTATGAGTATTTTCTAACTTTATATTGTCTTTATATTGTCTCGCTTCAAACAAATAAAAAATAAATAAATAAAATGCAGATTATTCATATTTTATTATGAGTATTGATAATAGAACTTCTAGAAGCATAGAGTTGTAGAAGCATAGACTTCTAGAGTTCTAGAAGCATATGACCTGTAAAATTTGTTGCCTAAATTGGTTTTTGGTAACAGCTTAAAAAGCAAAAAAGTCTGTAGTGCTGTAACCATGTCAATTGATGTTGCAATATCTTAACAATTTTGCATTTTAGACTTTTTTAGGTTTATGTCTTTTCTCGTGAAATCTAAATTGGCCAAGCTTCATCTGAATGACAATTAAGATCATTGAAAGATTTAAATTTAAAAAAACGTTACAGACACTACATAAAATGGCATGAAATTGTATTTAGAAAATGTGTTTTTTTAATTTGATAAAAATATGTGTATGCATATTTACAAAAACCAAAGAATAGATCAGGAGATAAGAAGCATTAAGTATTATGAAGAACTGTGTTATATGATCCTATATGAAAATTCACCTTTTAGCACCGATACCATATTCTGGCCAACAGGATTCATGAATCTTTGCTGCAAAGAAAAGAATTATAATATGTTACAGAGAGGCATAATGCTGTGGGGTGTAGGATTAATCTGGTAGACAAATGCTTCTGCTAAGCAAGAACATTTTGTAACATGGGCTTTGCCACACTCTGCAGAGTAATCCAATGAGTCAGACTGCCAGGTCAATACACATATACAGAGAGAACCACATAATACACACTAATTACTATGTTTAAATAGTAATGACTATTGCAGTATGCAGTTTGGGATGTGGCTCTAGTCTGTGTAAGGGTGACTTCAAATATATTGAGACAGTTTTTGAAGTGTTTGAGTGTTCCTTCCCTTAATAAATATACCCATCACTGTGAGGTGCTAGGGGCAAGGACTCTCCCCTCACCTGAAGAGAGCATCCTGGTCATCCATGGTCTTATGGTTTTCTCCCTAATTTTTTGTTATTGCTATTTTTTCCTACCACCTTCCAAGCAACAGCTACCAAACAGGGATGGGTGAAGGATATTACATGCCGTTGCTATTCATTTATGCTGCGAGGTATGTAAAGTCAGCTGAACATATCTTTAAAGAAACACATATTTTTAAACTGTTGTTCACTGTTAGGGGCTGGTTTAACACATTCAGAGAAAGATGCTATTATTTGCTTGTGTAGACACCCATGATTGGATAGTGTTGGTGTTATGGATATGGGAGAGCAAGTTTCGCCAATTTTGTTCCCCATGATTCCTGGCCACAGATCACCAGATGAGTTGCCAAGTGCTTTTCTGTTGCACCAGTCATGAACAGAACCAGACCTTGTACTGGAAGTGCTGATGCTCATCACATGCTTACTTGGCAAATTGTACATGTGTATTTCAGAGGTCCAATTCAGATAGTGACAAGTGAACAACTTGCAAATGAAAAATTATCATCTGCAAATAATAATGATGTTTCCTCTAGTCCACCATACTGGAAATATCTCAATCTACAAATATGTTTCACCATCCAGTCCCTAAACAGAGGTAAAACTGATAACATTTGATGGTCAAGGGTTCCAAGTTGGCTGAATAGGAGCTTGATTACATTGTTGGACTACTTCCCATTCAAAATGACACACATGACACCACTTTAGTTCATGCTTATGCATTCTGTCTATATGATAAACAGAAAAAGTTTTAACAGCCTGCAGGGCCAAATCCAGTACCAGTGAGGTCAGCCATGTTTCAGTAAATTACAGTCCCTGATGTTTCACTTGTACCTGTTCCTATCCCTGATGTCATCTAAGTTGTTTTCCAAGGACTGGAGAATACCAACTAAGCAATAATGGCCGATGTGCTCATGTCCTTCGCCTCTTCTGAAATCTGACCCGTTTTTTATGATGTTATTCATCTTGGGAATGCATTATCTATGGTTGTTTTTGATGTTGTAATTCCAGAAAAGTGACCATGAGGACAACAAAAAACATTTAAAAGCAAGTAACATTTTTTTTTTTTATAATAGAAGCATAACACAGGATTTATTAGCAAATACCAACATCTATACCTACAATTGTATGAAATCTGGAATTTGGTAAAAAATCTGTATATATTAGTAAACCTAGATAACCTTCTAAGTAACGTGTATATATTCCTTATTCCCCTGCTAATAAATGTAATAAAACTTAGCAGCAGATCCATGCTGGCAACACACACTGTAAAAAATGTCCATAAATTTAACAGTAAAATACCGTATAAGGATAAAACCGTATTTCACAAAACTTGCGATAACCGAAGAATTCACAGTAAAAAACTGTAATTAGTTTTACAGAGTGACCTTAAATTTAACAGTTAAAAACATATGAAAATATGGTTTATTGCAGTAAAATTTAAGATATACTGTATTTACGATAAAAAGGAAAACATTATTTTGTCTTCGTCAATTCAAGCAATATGGATATGACATTATGCGTTATGGATGTAACATATAAACTCTCAGAGAAGGTATTTGTTACTAATATAATAACTGAACCATCAGTTTATATTTTACTAAACCCTTGTTGATAGAGTTTAAAAATCAGAATAATATCTGTCTAGACTTTTTTAAAATAGAAAACTAGTGCATATACACTACTACACTACTACACTCCCCGCGCTATAAAACACAGCGTGGAGTATAGCTTGGAGTCTGTTGGGTTATCAGTGTGAAACTAAAAGACGTCACTGAGCAGAGTCGTGCTCAGTGACGCGGGAAAACCGAGGAAGAGTGCCATGCGAGCGGGGCAATGGAATGTGCCCCAGGGACTTCAAATCGTATTCTGCACTTTGATCACTGCGGTGAGGACAGCCATGAGCATGCACCACTCTGCCCGCCGCCACCGCTCACCAGCATGTGTCCACATGCCAGCGGGGCACTGCCCACGAGACCTGCACATGCACACCTTTCCTTCCCTTTTTCCCTTCCTCCCTCCTTTAACCCTTTCCTTCCCCAAATAAAATGACACCTTTTCTGTAAGACCTCGCCTCATGTCCGTGTTTGTTGTTGCCACCCGTGTGCCAAACCCGTTACAAAATACATGAACATATTTGACACCCCTGTGCAGTGTGCACTTAAAGACCACACTGCAGGACAGAGGACATAAACAATTTTAACATGTGTGTGATAAAATCATATTTTTCCGTGTAACGTTGTAATAAAAGCCCTTCTATAAAACTACATGTGTAGCTGCCCTTTGGTATTGATAAAAACGGGACACAGAGTGCTTCAGACGGGTGCTTATCTCTCTTATCAGAGCTCTGGTGTCAACCTGATTCAGTGATTCTTTGAGCTCATTTTAGGCTCCCACAAAGTTAGTACCATGGTCACAATGAAGCTTGCGTACTGCTCCTCTAAGGCTGATGAAGCACCTCAACGCACTAATGAAGGCATCTGTAGATAAATCTTCAATCATTTCGATATGAACTGCCCGAGATGATAGACAAGTAAATATTAGGCCATATCTTTTGTACTCCTTGCGAGCTCTCTTTATGACAAATGGCCCAAAACAGTCCATGCCATAGAATGTGAAAGGAGCAGATACTTCAACGCGCTCTACAGGAAGTTCTGCCATTCGTTGTTCCTCTGTCGGTCATTTAAGTTTCCGGCATTGCACACACATTTGTATCAGCTTGGCGACTGACTTGACCCTGATGACAAATCTTGGCATGGTAATGTGACAAAATTAGCCTGGTGACGCAACTGTCTTTTGGGATAATCACAGGATGTTTCAGCGCTTGACTGAGTGATGACTTTTTCAATCTTCCACCTACACGAAAAAGGCCTTTGTCCAATATGGGATCTAGGTGGTACAACGCACAAGAACTTGGAAGAGTGTTATCTTTCTCAATTAGTTTTATCTCTTTGTGAAACGCTTCATGCTGGATAAGCTTAATCACCACCTCAGCGGCTTTCCGGCGCTCTTCCACAGTCACATGATTACTGGGATATTTCTGTTTTGATCCTAGTCTTTCTACTCTTGCAATAACCTTCAGAAGAGTTGACCAAGAAGAAAATCGATTGAGACGACTGAGAATATCTGTCTTGTCACTGACTACAGTCACAAATGTTTGGACTGATTTAACTTCCGGGTCACCAACAAGCAATTTGGCAGAGTTGTACGGTGTCAGACTTACTTCCGATTCCCACAGAAATTTGGGTCCTGATAGCCAGATCGATGAAGGGATGTCAGAGGCATGAAGCCCTCTTGAGGCATGATCGGCCGGATTTTCTGCTGTATTAACGTAACACCATTGATTCGGATTAGTGATGTCCCTTATCAGTTGCACACGGTTAGCAACGAAAACATGAAACCTTCGTGCTTCATTGTTTATATACGCTAGAATGACCTGTGAATCTGACCAGAAGAATTCTTGATCAATCTTCATTTCAAGCTCCGTTTTCAGCATGACACTCATCTTTGCAGATAAAACAGCTGCTGCAAGTTCCAATCTAGGTATACTTGTGATTTTTGTAGGTGCAACTCTGGCCTTTGCCATCACCAAACAGCAATGCACTTTACTCTTGTCATTTTTGAAACGGAGATAAGAGCAAGCTCCATATCCAGCATTACTTGCATCAGAGATGTGATGCAGCTCCGTTCTGATGATTTCATTGAAAGTATTTGGGTGATAACATCTTGGTATGGTGACTTCCTTAAGCTTCTGAAGACCGTTCCCTTTCAAAAAGCTACACTCGATGCTACGTGAAAACGCTATGGGAACATCTCATGTTGCCGTTTGTGAAGCATGTCAAATTTTGGCATATATAACCTCGGTCAGGTGACGTCATCTGATGAAGCGCACCTGCAGGTTATAATTAGGAGTGAACCGGAAACATTTCTCAGATCTTTTTGTCTTCAGGACCGCATTGTGTTCGCGTGTGTTTGCACAAGCAAAAAATATATAAAGTGTTTAACTCACCGATAAGATGACTGAGTTTCAAGCGAGATGTGTGCCTCCATGTGATAGACCTCTATCGGAGGGCGATCTCCACACTTTTTGTTTCCAGTGTCTGGGGTTCACGTGCAGATCTGGAAGAGGCGCACGAGACGGAGTCTTCCCTCCTTTCTCTCGCGCTCTCACCGGATCGGGAAGTTTCTCCGGAAGTTCCTCGGCGCTTCTTGTGATTGCACAGGAGAGACCTCCTCCCTTGCTTCTGCGGAAATGGAAGTAGCCCCCTCAGAACTCTCCTCTATTGATGACAGAGAGTTTGAGGAGCTACTTGAAGTAATAACGCGCGCAGTCGAGCGGCTGCATATTGACTGGCCACAGGAGCAAGCTTTCCCCAAACGCTCTAAATTAGACGACAGATTTCTGTCGGGTGGCCGGGGGGGCGGAGCCTCAACAACGCTCTCTCGCTTTCTTTAGTGACCTCCACAGAGAGTTAACTCGCTCTTGGAGCAAGCCTTATTCATCCCGTGTTTTCGTGCCATCTACTTCGATTTATTCAAATACCATTGATGCGGAAGCGCTGAGTTATATGATGATGCCCCAGATAGAAGAGACGCTTGCGGGCTATCTCTCTCCTGGGACATCATCTTCCCTGGAAAAGCCAACACTTTCCTCCAAGCCATGTAGACTCTCATCTGCCCTGGTGGAAAAAGCTTTTCAGGCAGCAGGTCAGGCTGGTGCTTCACTGCACACCATGGTGGTCTTGCAAGCGTACCAGGCTGATCTGCTAAAAGATGATAGGGCGTTTTTAGAATTACGCCGAGCCACAGACTTGTCTCTCCGCGCAACCAAGCAGACGGCCCGTGCTATCGGCCATTCTATGGCTTCCCTGGTTTCCGCGGAGAGGCACCTGTGGCTAAATCTTACGGGCATCAAGGATAAGGATCGTGCGTTCCTCCTTGATGCCCCTATCTCGCCCTCTGGCCTGTTTGGCGACGCCGTAAATTCCGTCGCCACCAGGTTAGGGAGGCGAGATTATATGAACAGGCCTTCGGAAAATTTCTTCCTCGCAGTGCTCAAGAATCGGGACTGTCGGCCACCCAGTCTCGACCAGGTCCGACTCTCGGCAGGCGAGAGGCGAAGAAACAGAGCGTTAGCAGCTGCACACCCCCTCGTAAAGACTGGGTTCGCCAGCTCGCCGCCCTTCGCAAGCCGCCTCAAAGAGGTCGGACCGGCGAACTGTCTTCTTCACTAAGAAGAAGTCCTGAGGCTCATGCGCCCAGGACCGTGGGGGTGGCTCCCCCCGGGGAGGGGCGCCTAGAATTCCTTTTAAGAAGAAAGTGCTCTCCTTGGCACCCCCAGGAGGTCAATGTTCATGGTCCGCCACCACTGGTGTTTCGGGCAACATCGGTCTCCAACATGAGGTTAGCTCTTCGGTCATTTCCTGCCGTAGCTCAGGATGCCAAACTCCTAACCCTAACATAGAAATTTTGCCACAACACAGGAAGTTCCTGAGGTTTGCTTTCGGGGGCGAAGCTTACCAGTATCGGGTTCTTCCATTTGGTCTATCTCTTTCACCCCGCACATATACAAAATGCATGGATGCAGTCCTGGCTCCCTTGCGACTCCGGGGCATCCGTATTGTGAACTACATAGACGACTGGCTGATTCTGGCCCAGTCCCACGAGCTAGCGCTTCGACATCGGAATGTCGTCCTAGCTCATCTCCGTTCTTTAGGATTGAGACTAAACGCCACGAAAAGTGTTCTCTTTCCGGTTCAGAGGACAACATACTTGGGTGTCACATGGGATTCGATCACTATGTGGGCACAGCTGTTTCCCGCTCGTGTCGAATCTATTCTCAACACCCTAAAGGAAATCAAGCTAGACCAGAGAGTGACTCTTCATCACTTTCAGAGATCTTTAAGCCTCATGGCAGCTGCATCTACGGTGATACCTTTGGGCCTCCTGCACATGAGAGCGTTTCAGTTGTGGCTGAGAGCCAGGGGATTTCACTCAAGGGCCAATCCCCGAAGGCAAATAAGGGTTACGCACCAAGGGCTTTGTACCCTTTCTATGTGGTTCAGACCCCGGTTTCTGACTTTGGGTCCCATTCTAGGTCCGTCTTGTCATCGTAAAATGCTAACGACAGACGCTTCCCTTACGGGCTGGGGTGCGGTCTTAGATGGCCGTCCAGCCCAAGGGAGCTGGAGAGGCCATCTTCTCGCATGGCACATCAATTGCCTCGAAATGATGGCTCTATTTTTGGCCCTACAGCACTTCCTCCAGCAGTTGAGAGGCTACCATGTTCTAGTGCGGGTGGACAACACATCGGTAGTCTCATACATAAATCGCCAGGGCGGACTGCGCTCGCGCCGCTTGAACAAGCTAGCGCACCAGGTTCTGCTTTGGGTACAGGACAAGTTCCTGTCCCTCAGGGTGATTTATATTCCGGGGCATATGATGTGGGAGCAGACTTGCTGTCCAGACAAGCTGTGACACACGGGGAATGGAGACTCCACCCTGAAGTAGTCAGTCAAATCTGGGAAAGATTTTATGTAGCAGAGATGGACCTCTCTGCCTCCCGAGGGACAGCACAATGTCCCCTCTACTACTCTATGACTCCTCCAGCTCCCCTGGGTCTGGACGCGATGGCCCATACGTGGCTCAAATGACGCCTTTACGCGTTTCCTCCAATAGCTCTGCTCCCGGAGTCCTGGCGAGGGTCCGTCAACAGGGTTTGCGCTTCTTATTGATAGCGCCCCATTGGCCGACCAGAGTGTGGTACTCGGACCTAATTTCTCTCCTTGATGGCTTACCCTGGATGATTCCAGTGAGGAGGGATCTCCTGTCTCAGGCGCGGGGGACAATATTCCATTCCCGACTCGAGCTTTGGAACCTGCACGTCTGGCCCCTGACGGGGACCAACTAAGAGATGCTGGTCTTCCAGCCTGTGCTAAGTGCTAAGGCTCCCTCCACTAGAAGAACTTATGCCCTCAAATGGAATGTATTTGAAGATTGGTGCATGGCAAAACATGTAGACCCAGTCCACTGCCAAATTGTTTCAGTGCTGGAGTTTCTGCAAGAAAAGTTGT
>JAOVVA010000048.1:30332905-30351929 GCA_028565275.1 Leiocassis micropogon
AATACCGTATTGTGTAGTGTCCCTTTTTCGGCGGATTTTTCCGCTACCGCAGATCATTTTATCAACTTGTAATATATATTCATTTTGTGAGTATATTAACATGTGCTTTCTCAACATTTTAAAATTTTGATTTGAGGGGGCAAGACAATTATTTGAGGGGGCGCTGCCTCGACTCACACACACACACACGCACACACACGCATGGATGTTGACTTTCCTTAGACTGCAAACTAAGTTACTCGGAATGCAAGGTTTGACTAGTATGTGAAATTTAACAGTGTTGTCTCTGCACCTTTATATCATGAGGGGAATCCCGGACGTCATTCTGTCAGCTGTTGTCCACTTTCGAGTTTTCACTTTTTCTCTTCAAGTTAGAGAGGCCAGATTAAGATGATTTAGACATGTGCAAAGAAGGGATGAGGGGTATATCAGGAGGAGAATGTTAGAGATGGAGCTGCAAGGCAAGAGGAGAAGAGGAAGGCCCAAGAGGAGGTTTATGGATGTGGTGAGGGAGGACATGCAGAGGATGGAGTGACAAGGGAAGATGTGGAAGACAGAGTTGGATGGAGACAAAGTGTCCACTGTGGCAACCCCTAATGGGAGCAGCTGAAAGAAGAAAGTAGAATATAAAGGTGAGCAGACCACCAAAACACCCTCTCTCATCTAGTACAACCATATTGGAAATGAAAACTACAGTGATACTAAAATACAGATTGAGTGGTATCTGGTTCCAATGGCCGATTCTTGCTATAAGCAGAATAAATTGTCACTTAGGACTTTTGGACCACCGGGAAGCCTGAAGAATTTTCATCTAAATATGCAAAAACCATTGTTCTATCATTTGTGGAAGGCACTTACTGTATTTATCATTGCCAAGGGCTTTTCAGTGTGAAAAGAATAGGTAACTAACATAAAGTCTAACTAAAGTCAGAAGATGTCATGAAGCATTCATACAGTATGGCATATATGAATTGCGAGGCTAGTACCACAACTGCTGTGTCTCAGAGGCACATATAGCATTATATATATCATATAGCATTCATATCTATCTGGAGAAAAATGCAAAAAGTGAAACAAGAAAAGTAGATCCAGGGTCAGGGGTAGCTCAGTGGTGAAGGCATTGGTCTACGGTTCAGAATGTCCCAGGTTGAAACCCCATGACCACCAAGTTACCACTGTTGGGCCTTTGAGCAAGGCCTTTAATTCTCAATTACTCGAATGTATAATGAAATAAAAAATGTAAGCAATCTGCCAAATGCCAAAATGTAAAATAGATTGATATTCAGTCAATTTGGCTGCTTCTTTGCCTCTGCTTTGTGCTTGATGTAACTTTGATTATTAACTGAACCTATACATCATTCAATACCATCAGAGAGCCATCTGATTGCCCCCAAATTTATTTTGTAGCAGAACAATAAACTAAAGTGAAATTTTGGATTGCGAGTAATGCGGTGTGCGAGTGTTTTGCAAGACGAGCAAAGATTTGTAATAAATTTTGACTTGGAAAACGAACAAGTCTTGGTTTACGAGTACCGAGTATCATGCATCACGCATGCGCTTCTTGTTTTGACGCCGAGCGTCACGTGATCACAACTGAGCCAATGTTTTTTCTCTCTCTTGCGCTGCGGAATTGTGGGTGATCATCTCGCCTGCTGGGTCTTAGTGCACGTCTCTTACTGGTATAATCAACATCTATGCACGCGTGTACTATTTACTATAACACTGTGACCACTTGTGTGTGCATAAACCATATTTTATTTTGTGTCTGTATGTGTGTTTATACAGCGTGCGTGATGAATAAAGCAAAAGCAAGTCTCATTAGAGAGGTTAAAGATTCATGTTCTCCCTCTGTTTCAGCCTGCTCTTTGTGTCTGTGTGCGTGCGTCATTGGACACCGTGCCACACACACACACACACACACACACACACACAGACCTCTCCTACTTTCGCCTTCACAGACACACACATTCTTTCTCACTGCTCTACACAGAAACATTGCTCTGTCGCGAAGGTAAAGTGCAGGTTAATTTGTTTTATTTTTACTATTATGCTCGTAATCCAAGGTTCCACTGTATTAACATTTCAATCTTTGAAAGCATCCTTACTTTACAGCATTTTTCCACACCTGCATAAAACTTGTCACAGTACTGTATTTATACCATTTCCACAAAACCCCAACCCTAACCCTAGTGATGTTGCTTCAGAGATCATTTAACACAGATCAGCCTACAAAGATTGCTGTGACAAAATATACCAGAATAACATGCAACCTAAATACATAAGGATTACAATATACGTGCACTACACACTCTCTCACACTAAATTATGATTCTGATTGCACACATCTGGACTGATTTACACACCCATCCACCCACACACACACACACACATACACACACACAAACACACACACACACACACTATATAACTACTCTCATTCAGTAGTTCATTGAGAAGTATAAATTAAGTGTCACATACCTGTCTATACTAAGACTGTCTGATAACTTGACTGAGCAATCTGATTAGATGAGCGGTGATAAAAGACAGCAGCAGTCCTGGACATTTAACTATATGTATCAGCCTGGGTTACAGCTGTTCTCATAACCCTAGATTGCTGTCAGCCATCAGCATGGGCAAAAGTAGGTCAGTATTGAGGAGAGAGCACCTGCCTGCCAAAATCCACGTTTAAAACCAGTCACAGAAGTATTTTCAACAAGAAGACCTATCTAAGAATGCTATATCATCTTAAACAACACTTTAGTAACAACCTCTTAGTAATTGATTCTAAGTTGTTCCAGATTGCCCCTGAACTGTGCGTGTTGTTTTAACTTAGTAAAATCTAACATAAGGCTGAAGCCCAAATACCTCAAATACCTATTAAAAAGGTAAAAAAGGTTTAATCTTTGTGTGTGTGTTTGATTACAATTAATTAAAAACTCCTCCACACTGGCCCTATAATTGCACTTATGGTCGGCACCATGTCTCCACACAACCTAATCTTTTCTTTGTCAGCTAAAGAAACTCGCGCAATGGATGGCTACATCAGAGAAGCCCTGAAACCAGGGTACAGGATACAGTCCTCTATCCACCTTACCCACATCTGCAGGATTCCTCGTTTTGGAAGACCGGGGGAGGTCTCACACCATGCATTAATTATTGTGGATTAAACAAACTGACTGCTATCCTCTGGCCTTGCTCTGCACTGAAGCAACTAAAAAAGCTAAAAAATTTAGGGTAAATCTGGATTAAGCAGACCTCATGGCCTTTTTCCATTGCTTCAAAGTCCAATCATTATGATCCCTAGCTAAAGCTTTTTTCTGATTAGCCTCCCTAACAAATTGTTTTCTTATGGCCACACAGCTGTCTATCCGGTGCTAATTAAAATGAACTTTTATATTCTTTTTAATGTTCTCATGCTCTTTCACCAATGTGTATAATTAAAAAGGTTTTATGTGCCTGTATGATCCACTACAAAAACAAAGCAGAAGTTTGCCTTACTTTTTCTTTTTACCCAGCAGAGTGGGTCAAATGCACAGCATCCAAAATCCTGCCTAAGGTGGAGATGACAAATGTCCAAAAATTCTAATACACATATTTTTGGGATGTTGACAATCTCTCACTATCCCAAAAAGTAGAGGTTAAGATTTCAGACATGTTTTTCCCCTTGCTTGAATTCACCAACCTCATAGGAAACCACATGGAGACTCACCCCGGACGTGGTTGTGTGCAGCCAGCTGAACACAAAACAAAGCTGATTCAGGAGGAATTGAGAAATATGCTGGAGTAACGGAGTCACACAGTCACAGCATTTATGTCCAAACAGATGCTTGTTTCCAAAAAATACAAGGCTGTCCAGTTCTGTGCTGAATATTTTTAAACAAAAGAAAACTTGCATGTGCATCCAGCACTTTCTGTTGACAAGCTGCTTGCTTAGGTGATTTCATATCCTGGATTTGACCGAGGGCTTTGGCAGATTACCTTGCTTCAAATTTTTTACTTATCAGAAAGTGTTGGCTTTTAAACTCTGAACATCCTTTAAAAGATGAAGCTATCAAGACAATTCAAGCAAAATTACGAATTATACTAAAATCACTAGCTAATTATATGCAAAAGTCCAAACATCTTTGTCAAAAACAAGTATCAAACTAGAAGTTTGGACTTGGTCTCGTGGTTAGCTTACCTAAATATTGGATTATAAAGCTGTTTAATTTTGCAAAGCATGACAGTTAAAATTGCAAAAGTCCCACCTGCTAGAACACAGTGGCACCTTCAAGGGAATTTGTAATATAAAGTTGTAAGGCTAGGGACAAAGCAGCTTCAAAAAGTGAAAGCATGAACATTATGGAAATGCATTGTAAATACAAAAACACACACACAAAAGTCAAAAAACATTCAGATACAGTATAACAATGCTATAAATACAAAAAAAAAACTTAAAAAGGTCAAAGAACATGCGAAAATAAAAACACTGAGAAAAAGCACATACAAAAGTCAAAGGACATGCAAAGTGAAAAACAGCGTAAAAGAGATTTGCTACACCAGATGTGCTCTGGGATGGTAGGGCGTGATGAGCCTGATTTGTTTTTGGTTTTGCAGAGTTTTTCTTTTCGAATGTTTGTGGAAATACTCAAAACAAAATGATTGGTGTCACTGCCAAAAATGATGAGCTATGTAATTTAAAAAAGCATTATACAAGAGTACAATTATATTTTGTTATATATTTTTTGTTGAGGGCATAGGTGGCAACATCTGCTGTGTGTTTGTCCAGAGCAAGCACTGTTAAAGACAACCCTCCAAAAAGTGAAATACGACTCTCTAAAGGCTTAGTTGAGGAACTAGCAAAAAACTAAAATTTCTTGTTTGGGATTTGAGCTCTTAAAAAATAAGTTCATCCAAGATAAACACTGACCAGACAGAGACATTTTGTTCACTGCTTATTTTGGAATCTAGGCAAAAAAGAAAAAAACCTTGGTTAAGTTTCCAAAAGGAGTATGCTCTTACAATAATATGGTTGCCTCAAGCGAAGATTATTAATTCTACTCCTTGATTCATATCAGCTAATATCCTGAAAATGGGTGGATGTAATTTTCACTTTTGTGACTATTCAAACTTTTTATTTTACTTTACTACTTTAATTTTTTATTGTACATTTGTGCTCCTGCCTTTAATAAATATTCGTCCCAATAAGGAATATTTAATGGCTAGGGCAAATCACTCTCAGCATCAAATTCTGTAAAGATAAGCAAGAGGATAGTTCACACTCAGAATGTAGAACCCGGAACATCTCTCCCACACTCAAAAGGATGCCTCTGAGACACAGCAGTTGTGGTACTAGCCTCGCAATTCAGAATAGTTATTTTATTTACTTTATGTGCAAGCAGTTACAACTTAAGCAGAATAAAGCAATATAAGACAGAAGTGGATAAGTAAGCAGAATGATTCGAGAAGAAAAAAATGAGTACAAGGACCACTTACTTACTCAATCATTGTCTATATCCCTTCATCCTGTATATAGTATCAGGGAGGTCCTGGAGCCTATCCCAGGCTTACACCAGGGTACACCCTGTACGGAGGGCCAATCCATCGCAGGACACACTCTATGGGGTAATTTGGGAACACATGTCTTTAGAGTGTGGGAGGAAACCCACAAATAACCCACCAAACACGGGAGAAGATGACCCCGAGGCGGGAATCGAACCTGGACCCTGAAGGTGTCAGGCAGCAATACCAACCACTAAGCCACTGTCCCACCAGTACAAGGACTAGTGTATGCAAAAGCATCAAAATCTAATTATATCAGAGATCATACAGTATGAAACCTTGTCTCTGTAACTTACCGTATGTTCTTGCAACAATTCCTTGCTTAACCGCTTCTTACCATTGAAGAGCATCATACATTTTACAGAGATGTGGTTACTTGTGCTAAGAGTTAACACACACAGTTTGCAGAGTTTTGGTTCCTGGTGTCTTTAAGATATTAACCATAAAATGAAATTAACCTACTGTGGAAATGGCAATCATCTATAGAGTGTCAACTGCCACTGATATCAATAACACATTCCAGAAAATCCAGTGCTATCTATGTCATTGACATACAGTAACTATCTGTCTTGTATGTCACTGTATGCACTTCATCATAAACTATCGTTTTGTCTGCTAATTGCAGCAGCTCAAAGATAAGGAGGCAACTCTTGAGTGTTGCAAGAACCTTACAGAGCTTCTTGGGACTCCTCTTTTGCCTCTTAACTTATTTATTTTTAGCGTGCATCTCAGCATGGTGTTCAGTGTGTATGCTCTTGGTACTTGACTATAAAGTGTTTCTGTAGTACCAAATACAACAATAAAGACAGACAGATACGGTAGCTAGCTTTGTAGTCAAGTACCAAGAGGATACCCACTGAACACCATGCTGAGATCTATCTATCTCTCTATCTATCTATCTAGCTTTAAAAGTGCAATTTTGAAGATACATCTACCAATTACATAATCATTGGATCCATATGGATCCAAATACATCAATTTTAACTCAATTTTAACAGTTCAGCACTTCGGCAGTTCACAAGACGAGCAAGCAAATATTGCAAAGTCTGGATGTGCAAAATAAATACAATGGTCACCATTGGCCTCTGATGGTCACCATTGGCCTCCACGGTCCCTGGTTGGACTACAGAGGTTCCTAGATGGGTAGATGGATGGATGTGCAAAGCTTTGTGTGCCATTGAGACGGTGATTAGCTTCACCTGATTAAGTCTTTTTTAGTATGGGGTTAATCCTTTTCTCAATCAGTGATTCTGTTTTATTTATTTATTTATTTTCTGACATGTTGGATGTTATATATTTAACTTGGATATTAAAAGTTGCACTGTTTAAATTAATCTGGATAAAACAAAAACTGTGTCTGTCTTTATTTCTGGCTGCAAAGAAACAAAATATTATTATTTTAAAGGGAGGTAATTCTTTTTTAAACCCACTGTAAGAGACAGAAGTGACTTGCATGGTCACCTGCATTATTCATGCAGTAAAAAATCTAATTCAGTGTTGATGATTCTAACAACAGTTAATAACACTGACTGTGAGTGAAGTGTGATGTTTTTTGATGACTTTGTTCATTCACTGTATGTTTGTGGACTCCTAACCACCGCACCCAAATGTGCTTTTTGAACATCCTATTTTAGATTTTTCTATTTTCTGGGAATGCTTTCTACTACATTTAGTTATTTGGGATTTTGTTTTTGGTATTATTTCCCCCCATTAAGCCAAAAGAGTATTAATAAGGTCAATTACTAACCTATGTAAGTAACACACCTATGTAAGAAATACATCACTACATGATGCAAAATTACCCCTTGGCTGCAAAAGGTACTATGGTGCAATTTGAATTAAAACATGAGGATCTCTTTCTGCAAGAAAGTGAGAATGTTTTAATCTGAAAGAGTTCAGTTTCCCAGCTTCACACCATGTACCATGTTTTGATAGTTCTAAAAGTAGTTCAAATAAAGAACATTTAGAACATTTACGTGTAGACTTGACAAGAGAGCATACAGGACTTACAGCACACATGTGACTACATGCAGTTGCCAAAGCCCAAAAACCACAACTATGGAGGTAAACATCATGGGAAAGCTATAATCAATTCAAGCTGTTCAAGCTGTTCAAGCTGCGTGGTTGTGTAGGTGGCTAAGTGCATTGGAGATTTCAGATGAGTGTATACTTCTTCTTTCCCTGGACACCAGCAACAGCTAAGCAGATATTTCTTCCAACAAAACAAAGCTGAGATGGTGTGATACTGCACCCCATTTTTTCCATGCACTGTCCACCCACTTTCAGTTATTTGATACCCACAAAGCTGAAACATGCTTTTTTTTGTGGGATTGAGCTTTCAAAAATGAACTAAAGACTGAAACACTCAACACTATTTTTTGAAGGTTTTAATCTTAATCTTATTAAACTAAGGTTAAGATTATTAAGATGTAAGAGTATTTAGTTTAAACAGGGTTTATAACCTTTATACAATATTCTTCAGTCAACATTTCTGGTCTGTTTCCATATAGTGTACCCTGAAAACTGGTCAGATGTGTATTTGAAAGTCAACTAGAATAGAGTGGAGACAGGAAAATGGGGGTGGGGATTGGAAAAGAAAAAAGAATAGAAGACAGACTGACTAAGTACAACCATTGCTTAAAAAGCACAACGCCAGCACATATGTGGGAGAATCAACATCTCCCCCACTCCCTCGCTGTGGATTTCCTTGTAATTTAATGCATTGTGGAGAAGGGAAAGACATGCCTTTTGGGATCAAATCTTTTGCTGGATCAAATCTTTTGTTTGGAACTGAGAAAGTGAAATCAAAGCTTAATACAAAATCTTTTACTTATATGAAACATGCTGCATTTTATCACAGAAACACACACACAGTTTCTTTATTATACTTAGTTAAATGTTTAGTGCTTTAGCTGTGTTATGAATCATTCAAAATCATGGTGTCTGGAAAGGATATTAATAGTTACATGAAGGTTATAGTTTGAGGGCAGCTTTGACAGACCCAAGTTCACCACACTTCTTGATTTGCCAGCCCAACTTGCAATTTAAAATTCCAACATAAATACCAATTTAGATGTGCAAAACAACTAGTGGGACTGTGATGCTGAGATTTGGTTTGACTCAGGGACAGAACCGCAGTTGAGATTCTTTTCTGCACATGCAAACAGGGTGTGGTAGCAAAAAAAGGTCACATTTTAAGCACTCATGAACCTACTCCTGTTTCAGTGTAGTGAAACTTGTAATGACACACAGCACAGAAAACCATCTAGTGTTTGTATAGTTGCTGAGGTAAACACAAGGTATTTCTGTTTTGCTCAAATGGAAACAAGAATTGCTTGTAATAGGATTTCCTCCATTGTGTTCTACTTTACTAAATGAAAGCTAATGTTCAGAAATGCTTGAGGTCTGCTACTTTCTTTTGTAGCAGAATTCTGTAACAGAATTTCTATGCTATATTAAAAAAGACCCTTATGTCTTCTACTTCTTTACATGTGCATTTACCCACCACCCACCACCAATTATAATTATATAGTGGAACCTTGGTTTGTGAGTAACTTGGTCTATGAGCATTTTTCAAGACGAGCTAATTTTTTTAAATTCAATTCAATTCAATTTAATTTTATTTATATAGCGCTTTTAACAATTGTCATTGTCACAAAGCAGCTTTACACCATGAAAATTTTGGAAGTTTGTATGAAATGTGAATATGTAAGAATCAAAATAAAAAAAAAACAATTATTTTAACTTATTTAAAATAAACAAGCGAGGGCTTGATATACAAGTAGTATGTATGCGCTTTGTCTGCCGAGCATCACGTGATCACAACTGAGCCAGTGGTTCTTCTCTCCCACGTGCTGTGGGATTATGGGTAATCATCTCCCATGTTTAGTCTCAGTGCACGTGCATCACTCGTATAGTCAATATCGCTGTGCGTATGTACTGTTTATTATAACATTGTGACCACGTATGTGTGCGCTCGTGTCAAGCAAAAGCAAGTGTCATTACAGAGGTTTCTTGTTAAATATGTTATACTCAGTTCTTGTGCGTCTCAGGGTCCATGCTTACCGAGTATTATCTGCAGGTTCTTGGCTATTGTCTGTGTCTGTCATGGCCACTGGATAGAAGAGTCAAGATTTCTGACTGTTCTGACTTTCAGACAAGATTTCTGCGTTCCAAACTCAGTGTTTTATTAACCAACATTTTCAGATACTGCTCCTGCATCATTCCACGACTACCATGTGCCTTCTTCCTTCCTCCTCACCTTTCACTTTCTTGTCTCTTTACGCTCGCAATATCTCGCATACTATCTAATTTTATTTTCAACATTCCCATTTAAATTCTTACAAATATCCAGAATCTTTCTCTGTCAGAAAGCAATGATTCTGTTAGTGTGTGTGCGCAAGTTTCATTAGAGAGGTTCCTTGTTAAAGAAGCACAGTGTTTTCATTAGCGTGTGTGTGTGTAGCCCTCTCCTCCTCTTGTCTTACTTCAGCTTTACACATACACACAAGCGCGTGTGCAAACACACGCACACACACACTAACGGAAACATTGCTCTGCCGGGATTCTTTTCAAAGGTAAAGTGGAGGTTAATTTGTTTTATTTTTACTTTATATTTTTTGTATTAATTGTTTTTACATTAATATTTTTGGCTTGTGGAATGAATCATCGGAGTGCCATATGCAGCTTGGATGAGAGAGAGAGAGAGAGAGAGAGAGGTGTAATTTATATATTTCTTTATTAAAACTCAGCGGTAATGATTAATGTGGGTAGATTTATTTTATTAAATATATAGACAGTGATAACAGTCTTCATTGTGACAGTGATAACAGGAAGATTTCCTTTTTCAATTCAATTAAATTTTATTTATATACTCTCAAAGCAGCTTCACAAAATTAAAAGAAAATTTAAAGAAAATGATGGAAATGTGTAAAAGAGAGAAAAATGATTAGATCATATAGTCCCTGATGTCTACGTTAACATGGAGTCCAATCAGCGCCAGAATGGCACCAGGATGAGTCGCAGAGGGAGTCTGGATCACTGGGAGCTCAGGAGCAGCATGTGTAGCTCCAAACCATCACAAAGCAGAATCCAGCTGGAAGTGGTACTTCTCTGGATAGGCTTGGCCTTTGTCTACTGGAGCTGGCACAATCTCCAGATGCCTTGGGATGAATGGAAATCTCCTCTCAGAGTTAACTTATAAAGTTGATTTGGATTGTGGACAGGTAGATGCAGACTTATATATATATATGTGTCATGGTTGCAGAGAGGTTAGGAATGTTGTAACTGACTTTTCTCCCCAACTTCTGTGCTCCATCACAACCTCAACACAAAGCATCAAGCTCACCAGCCATTTCAAGATCACAGTCTCATTTCCTCTTCTTCAAATCTAACCACAAAGGCTTAGTAGAAATCTGGAGCACAAATCCTCAAAACTAGCACACACTGTGGGAAGGAAATGGGCAATGACCAACAAAACACCGGGGTTCACCATGAAACAACATATGAGAATGTTTGTGTGTGTGTGTGTGAACAATTTTGAAGAAGGGATGGTTGCTGGATCAGTGTGTCAATGATATATACAAGGCCCAAATCTCACAGTGCAAAAAATAAATAAATAAAAGAGACTATCTTTTCTCCCCATGCCTGACCACATTTACCAAGCATGTTTGAATGAACAGACATCTGCTAACCACATGGTGGTTGTAACCAAGGACCTTCAGAGAAGGACATATGTAGAACAAAAAAGGGCTCAAATAAAACGGCACATGGTAGTGTGGAAAAAAACATCCTTTTAATAAAGGGTAGATGAAACATGTTCTTTAAGTAATATGTACTGAGACGTAGGGCCCAGGCTAAAATCCGCATCCAGCAAACTGTTTGATGTCATCTGAAACTCACCCTCTAAAGAACACACAGGAACAGGAAACAATTTTGTAAAATAAAAAAGTTCAACTTTACATTAGCAGGGTGTTGGATGCATTAAAACATATTGGATAATATATAATACATTCAATTATATACTGTATCATAAGCAATTATGCAAATATATTATACTATATACTATATATATGTATCACTCAGCAAGTGAATATAAATTTTTTCAAGTTGAACTCAAAAGATGTGTTGGAAATAGTAAGAGTGTGGGGAGAGCTAAGCTACTTCAAGAGGGCCAAATTGTGATGGCTTAGATGACTCTGGTTTGATCCCACACAAGAACTACTGTAGCACAAACTACTAAAATTCTATGATCTAAATTTCTTTACTCAAAAGTAGCAACTCATTGGCAAAAATCCCTCAGAAGTGTTCCAATGTCATGTTAAAAAAGCCACAGTTAATTTTTCTTAATGAACAGTCATTCATTTATTGGTCATATAGTCCTGGCTGTTCTGGACAGCATTAAAAAGTGATATCACAATACTAACCTTTCTTATTTTTTCATATTTCTTTAGTGATAATATTAATGATACTTGATTTGGGTTGATGAAGGATGGACACAGGATGATGGCTGTGATTACTTTTTTCTTTCTTTAATCACTTTCCTCCACACTATCATACATACGGCTCTGTCAGACATGACATAAGCTAAAAAAAAAAGAAGAAGAAGAAGAAGGGAAAAATAAGGAACTAGACTACCTAGACTATTAGGTCCAAACCTGCCCGGCCCTAAGTAAAAAAAAAAAGTATTTGCCCCCTAAACCTAATAACTGGTTGTACAATCCTGCAATTTCCGATAACTGGGAATGAGTGTTTCACGTCACTGTGGTGGATATTTGGCCTACTCATCTTTAAAGAATTGTATCGATTTAGCCGCATTGGAGGGTTTAACCTGTTTAAAGTCACGGCACAGCAGTCACGACTACATCACTCCAAATCTTTTTTTTTTTTTTGAGCCAAATATCTTGCTGGTGTGTTTTGGATCATTGTACTGCTGCATAAGCCAAGTGTGCTTCAGCTTAAGGTCATGAACTAATGGCCGGACATTCTCCTTTTTTTTTTAATCTCTACCAGATTTTTTGGTTGAGTGCAGAATTCATGGTTTCCTCAATTGTGGCAAGTTGTCCAGGTCCTAAAGTTGCAAAGTTCGGATCCTGAAACTATCTCGTTTGACAGTTGGTATGATGTTCTTTTTATGAAATGCTGAGTTTATGCCAAATGTAACAGGACACACAATGTAAACTTTGTGAGGGGAATTACTTTTTCACATAGGGTCAGGTGAGTTTGGACAGTTCTGGCTGATACATACACATACACAATTTGAAATTGGCCTACATTTGGACAGTTAAAATACAGTAGATCAAGGTCAGGTTTTTTGATCGTGGGTTTAATTGAAACTCCTAGTTTAAAAATACAACGCCAATGCTGAGAGAAGAATTGAGTGATCATTTTTGGTGTAATCTGTCTTTTTAAGGGGAATACTGTATTTTTTGTAACCATTTTTTTTATATTAAACTTTTTTTGTCATATGATTTGTTTATAGTTAATTTTTGTTTGCCTTTAATTTACCTGTCTGACTATATATATATTTTTATTTTTAGTTCACATATATATTGCCTCAGTTTAGTGTTTTATCTACTTGTTTAATGGGTGCAAAGCTTTGCTGAGTTTGTAAATGTTTTTATTTATTTAGCTAAACTCTCTTTGTTTTGTAAATTACTTTGTTTATGTTTTTTTCTTGCCTACTGCATGCATAATCAAGAGCAAATCTGTTGGACACATGAGCGGTGCTCGTGTGTGTGAGTTGCAGCATTAGTTTATTTTGGCTGTTCGAATGTCATCAAACAGTAGACTGAGCCCAGTACACTTGTGTTCACACTGATTAAAATGAACAGGCTCCGGTCTCTAATGTGAGAATGCAGGGGTGGGGTCAGGTAGAGAAACCTGTGGGTACTCACTAAAGGTTAGGCAAAATGTGGCCTGCTGTTTCTTTAGTATGTGTCTGAATCACTGCAGAAGCTTCTTTTCTTAGGGAAAAGTCCTCTGGCAGCTGTTGTGTGGTTGTGCTACACTGAATGTTTGATTTAATTTGTAAACATGAATTAAATGCAGGTTATAGATGATCATTTGGACTACAACCAATACTTGCAGTACAATTATCCTTGATTTTTTTCTATATCTATTTGGCTGGGCTGCAATGGCAATGAGGAGGCCAGCCAAGTTGCAGGTCTCAAATCCTAATGATACCATGAAGCTAATTCTGCAAAATGGATAGAATAGGTGAATTCAGTGTGTGAGTTAAATAGAAGGTTCTGGCAGGGTTGGCTGCTGTCTTCTGGCAGACAGGACAGCACTGGCAGATGTTTTTCACCTCGATGTGCAGTCTCAGCCAGAGGAAGCAATCACAAATTTCTCAATTGTGCTGTTAGCCCCCAGGTGTCCTCTGAAATGTGTGAAATGAGCCAGGTGCATGAATGTGTCCACTTTGTCTTGTGGCCAGGAAGTAAGAGGGAGACCGGGGCTGCCATGATGCATTGGCTTTACCCACAATCCCTAGCACCTGTTCCCAGCAGTGTTTTAGACAAGAGTTGTCCTTTTGTAGCTGTGCCAAGCTACAGTAATGCTTCACCTACTGAAACAGCAAGAGAAATGGATTAGATGTATTAGCCTGATTAGAGGTATTGGCAGTCTTTGCCAATTGGACCAACATGTCATACACTTTCTTCCCGCATGGTTCCTCTTTACTGTAAACAAACCAGACCTTGAATTATAGGGACAGACGTATCACAAATGATACCAACTTTTAAAATGTAATTTATCCTTGTGGTCTTCGACTACAATGTGTGCTGCCGGAACCTCCTGCTGATCACCATGCACACAGATAAGTGCCAGCGGTTCGCATGGTGGTGCATTATTCAGAACCACTGAGGGGCGGGCTAGAGTGATGGCACTTCCTTTATCAAGCAGCACAGGGAACGGGGCTCTATTCACTTTACCATTCACCATTCATCTGCCACAGCAGGTTCTTCAACGCCCAAAGGCCCCCGGTGGTTGCCTGGAAAATTTCAACTTTCTCAGCCACCTTGAATGAAGTGAGCTGCTCAGGCTGGAGCCACCTGATTGTGATTTTGGTCAGGCAGTCCAGCTAAGCTCTTGGTGCAGTTTGTTTGTCGTCCACTTGTGGAATGAGTGGCATGAACTTGGTTAACAGGTGTTAAGTATCTCTGTGGGAGTTGGGCAGAGGCACATGGGTAGATGTGAGAGTTTGGTTGCCATCACATGCAGCCCTCATAATACTACAGTAGCACCTGTTGTTGAATCCTTGTTTCAAGGAGATGCCCCAGATATTCTTCAGGGGTTTGTTTTGGACTTGGTTCCGGTCCACTGGCTCACTTTCTCCACCCATTTAGTGGTTCAATAAGGTGGAGAGAAACATGGAGACCAAGTTATACAAACACACAGTGCTCTCTATTTATAGGTGCTCAATGAACAGCACTTCTACAGTATATGCAAGAATCAGAAAAATCTGGAGCTTTAACGGTGATGCAGGAGTGTCTAGAGTTGGGGCGCAGGTCCACTTGGCAAAGGTAGAGTCCTCAGAGCCATGGTGAGGAGGGTGGCACAGAACAGGAGGCTCTTTAGAGACAGGGGGTGTGCACACGAGGGTACAATGCAGGCTGCTTTCTTTTAGGCAAAGTTTGTCACAAACTTGCGGAATCTGAGGGCATAGGAAACGCACGTAAATAAGTGTTATGAAAGGATCTACTTCCCAGTCTGGAAATCCGCTGCCTTTTTATAGGCCGTCTGTGACAACGGAATGGTAAGTGATTATTGCCTTCCAGCCCAGGTGAGTTTAGGTACCCAACCCCACTTTCACACACATAGAGGCTGCTGAAAGTGGCAAATGATCTGTGTGCCACCATTGAAAGGTTTGAGCGAGGAGTTGTCTGAAATGTGTGCGCACTGGCTAAAAATCTTCCATCACAAAATACACTAGTACACTTGACATCTACTACTAAGATTAAGGATTTGGCCACCAACTGTCCCAGTTTGAAATGACTGTAAACAAGTATTTGATCACTATCTTTAAGTATTCAAAGTCTATCAATTCAGATGACACAGAGCTACAATAAAATGTGATAACTTAAATTTGGCCAAGAGAGTTTTCTATAACTCACTGCCATATAATCAAACTTTTTATATGATACAACAACAATAAAAAATGAACCGAAATATTATATTTTATGCAGATATAAAGTTAGATATTTTGGTAAAAAAAATAGAAAGAGATTGAAGAGATTTTCAAGTACAAAGCCTATCCAAGTACAAAGCCTATCCAACACATTCTGGCTTTTCACAGTCACTCATCAAGAAGCATTCTTGCCCACCTGAACCTGGCTTATACAATTGCTGTGCTAGGTGAAAGCAAAGACTAAAATCAAGATAGGCAACAATTTTAACCAAATTACTGCAGTGGGGTGTTTCGAGATGCTTGCAAACTCATTGCCATCTAAAGCTCCTGAAGATGCATTGGTTGTAGATCTAGGGTAGGCCCCAACTTTTTTCTCCTGAAGTAAATAGCCTAACCTGAGAAGTTTGAGAAGTCTTGCACTTACTTGCCTATTGCAGGTGATAGTTCCGTGGTCTGACTTTCCTCATATGGGTGTAGTGGCCTTGGCTGCTTTCAGGAAACCAAACCAAAGTGATATATGAGTGGAATATATGAGTGGAAAGCCAGAACGCAGATGGGATGAGAGAACAGGATAAAAGTGATCTTTTATTTAAATTGTGATGGCGGTCTACAGCCAGTGCCTCTTACCATCTGCCAACTCCATGCTCAAACAGGAGAAAAAGCACACAGCATGGATTGGTCTTCCTGTTTCTGTGTTCCAATAAGCATTCTTTGGCTGGCCTTTCTTGAGTCAATCTGAAAGGGGTTCTGCCATAGAAAAGAAATAAGGGGCAAAACAACAGTACTAATCTGCTAGTCCCAGGAAAGCATGAAACTATGTCCTACTGGAGGGTGTGAGTAGGTGCGCACCACTTGAAGAGTGTGACACACCAGGTGTGCACCAGGTTTTCTCCTGAATTTCGGTAACTCATGGCTGTGCTTTGGTTAGCCCCATATAGCATTTATTGGGCTCGCTGCCAATATGTTTTTTTTTTTTTTAGATGTTCTAGGACCTCCCAGCTGGACAAGTGAATGACATTTTCATTTACATTTAGGCATTTGGCAGACGCCCTGATCCCCTTATCGCCCTGGGGTTCAACAGACCAATGGGAATTACCCCCATTTGTATTCAGTGGGGTAAGTGGGGCAGGGGCCAGATTCATGGGTGCTGTCTTCTGGCACTCATTGACCAAAGTTTTTTAATTACTTTAAAGCGGGCTAAGACAGGGAGCCAATTATGTTAGGAGAAGGGTTCATCTCACCTTTGAGTTGTGGCTCAACTGGTCCTTTTTGGTAGCATGAGGGTGGTGTTTCGCAGTAGCCTGGGCAACTCATGACCTAGGAGGAAAAGCAAAGAGAAATTTAGGGCCAATCATGCTGTGACAGTATTTTCCCTTATCAGGCTTCCACTGTGATGCAGGTGGCAGGAAACTCTCTATGATCTATGAGTACAAAGGTGATCAGAAGAGGATCACACAGCTGTGCATCCCATTGAATGACCAATGGGTGAGCTAAGGTGACAGAACTTCCCATGTTAAGGATGGAGGAGAGAAGAGCTCCACCTCTGTAAACCCACAGGTAAGGTGCCAGGATGCTGTTTTTACCAGTGTGGCTGGCAGGACAGAGCTCTCAGACACGAGAAGATTTAGATGGTTCTAGTTTGGTGGCCATTGGCTCATCTCGTTGAATTTTGATCTCACAGGGACGATGTGGGATCAATTAATGTGGTGGGAGAATATAGCATGAAGGGTTTCTGTGCTAGAGTGCTTTTCTCTCCCTCAACATCGCAAAGTTCTCTCTTTTCTCAACATCACGGAGTATGCAGGACAGAGAGAAGCAAGCTACCAAACAGCGCCCCTAAAGGAGACTGGGAGAGGTGAACAAGTTACTATGCATGCCTTTTGTTTCGCAACACAACAGTGCTTAGGGTAATGTGGCTTCCTGCATGGAAGCTGGTCCAAGTGCAGCGGTGTGCAGTAGTGATCATTTTACTGACTCGGATCTTTGAGTCTCGTTCTGCAAAATGAATGAATCTTTTTTGAGTCATTTTGTTCATTTTAGCAAAATGTAATCAAAATGTTACGTGTTGTTTCCCGAACATCTACTACTTATGCAAATGTTGATCACACAACAAACCAGACAAAAATATAATGTTATAAAAAATATACATATTTCATCATTTACCTGGGTCTTTAGTCTAGGATTAGCACACATCACCTCTTGCCAAGGAAAAACAATTATTATAACAGCAAACTCAAAATTGAAGTAAAAATGAACTATAAGTACATGAAGTATAAGCAGTATAAGTACTTGGTAATTGTAGGCTTAGATTTTTTTGTTTTATAGTTCGTTTACTGATAGACAAAGACAGTGAAAGGACAAATCAAAGCTTATGAAGCTGTCACGTGATGAACGGATGACTCTGGAAACCCGAAGACTCGAAACTAAATACTGTACAGAACCTATGATATTCCACATGGGCGACTGAACGAATCATTCCCTGAGACGGCTTGTTCTTCCCAAGTCACACTAGTGATGGGTCATAAACGACACTGCAATTCCAGCACCACCTTACGGCACGTTACTCATCCAACTGATGGTTTGGTGGTGCATCGAGGAGTTTAGGTCACCATACGCTGCCAGACATGGAGAGTTCTGGAAGTTCTGCCCTGTGAATGTGTGCTGTCTGGCTTTCCAAAACACGGGCATTGTTCTTTCAGCACACCTTTCCTCTATGATAAAGGAGTGCAGTTGTGTTTAGTCACAGTACCACTGTTCAGCTCTAAGCTCATGGCTGATGCAGCAGAGATGGAATGACGTTGGGGCACTTTATCTGCATTTCCATGCTGGGTCCCAGATAGGTGCAGATATAGTTGTCCTATATGGATAGATCTTTGTTCCAATCTTGGTATGTCAGGATTGGTGTCATTAGCTCATTAGTCATAAGGATTGTTTAGCCAGAGTGAGATTTCTGCTTACATACAGGACTGAATGCTCTTTGCCATCAAACTCTTGAAAAAGCACTGTGTCCAATCCTGTCTCAGAGGCGTCAGTGTGGATCAAGAAAGGGTGATCGAAGTCTAGGGTGCTGATGAGTAGGTTTTTCAGATCCTGACAGACCTGTTCCGTTTCTTCTGTTTGTCTTCTACACAAATTCATGTTGGCCCTTCCTGATTAAATCAGTCATGGGGATGCTACAGAGGGGAATTAGGCACGAGGCATCAGTGGCAGCTTTTCTAAGAGTACAAGGGAAGCTCCGCTTCCTCTACTATGTCAGAAAATAAATGCTCATATACAGTATGCACTGTCGTATTTATATTGGTTTTAATAAAAGTGCGCTAGAACGCGTTCAACTTCATGACTAGCTCGTTCAGA
>JAOVVA010000048.1:30352029-30367902 GCA_028565275.1 Leiocassis micropogon
GAGGAGATCAAATATTTGATCTCTGGTGCTGTGGCATATGTCAGTTACTGGCTAATTATGGTCTTTGTATACTGGGTGTGGATTTGTAGAGTGTGCCGAAAACGTTCACAGGGTTACAAAGTGAATGTGTAATATAATTTATTATACGTGAAGTATAAATTTGAAATAATTTTAATATAATATATTTTTAAAATTTTTACATTTATTTATTTATTTATTTACATTTATTAATTTACTTGTGTGCTAAATATTTATTCATGTTTGATTGCTGTTTTGCTGTTCTTGTTCATAACATGATTTTTAAAACAACTCTATGAAGAATTCTACTGTCTTATAAAATTTCACAAAAATTAATCATACAAATTTACTCAGTATTATAAAAACTATATTATACAAATGTATTCTGCATTATGCAAACATTGTGGAAGTATTCATACTTGTGCACTGTGGCCACCACCATTTACTAATGTCAATGGATGGCTACTGATGACAGCATGAAACTCACTTGTACATGATGAAATTGCTAAAGTATTTTGTAAAATTATGCAAAATATTGAAGTTGCACATGTTTTTTTATTTATATATTATTATTATTATATATATTTTCGTGTTTAAGGACTTTAATGGCTATGTATACATTCACTTGGAATATCATAGGAACTGTGCTGGAAAAATGTGAAGCATTGTTTGAAAATTATAAAGTGTTTTCAAATAATAAAAGTTATCATTTAATCACAGAATTTGTGATTATTTGTAATTATCGTAAGAATTATTTTAAGAATTTGTAATTATTTATGACAGCTGTTAAGGGCCACTATTTAAAACAAAAGAAGTAGTCGGAAAAGTTATACTGTTATGATAAATAACTTTGCTATACTGTATTTCAAGAATAAAGTCATGGTACAATGAGAAAATGGTGCATAATATTTTTTGAAGTGAAGAGATAAAGTTATTATGTTTCTTGGAACACTTTTGGTAGGTACTGTACTAAACACTGCATAAACGAAACACCCCACAAGCCCTACTGAGGTGTACATTGGAAAAAAAAGATCAGTGTTGTAAGTTAATAAAACTGTTAGTTCTTTTTCTGTATAATGACTAAAACTATAAGAAATTCTGTTTATGTTCATATTATCAGCCTGTAGTGACTCAATTCTGATCTTTCACCCTAATGTCACATGGATCTGATATAGTCTGAATGCACAAATCTGATGTTTTTCAGATCATATCTGGGTCATTTTCCTACTGTATGTGGTCCTACACTAGTGTTGGTATGTGTTCGGGTGGTAAGAACTCCTCTGGGTTCTGAGACTGCTGGCATATGTCTGTCACACAGATATATATACGATATAAACAATCTGATCATTTTGATTCATACACATTTTTCATATTTCATACACATTTCCATAATTTTCTTTTGATTCTGTAAAGTTGCTTTGCGACAATGACCAGTGTTTAAAGCACTATTAAAATAAAATTGAATTGAATTGAATTGATCAGCAATGGAGAACTTTTATCAAGAAATACAGCAATCCTTATTAAATTAGACTTAACAGATTTAAGCAGAAAGGCCATGACTAAGATAGGATAGAAAAATTACATGATTAAAAATAAATCATAGTTTGAATATTATCTTCTGATCATTATATTTGGTCTAATAAGTACCAAATATCTAATACCTGATTGCAGTAAGACATTTATATATTCTAATTCTAAAAGGGTTTGTTTGAGTCCTGTTACTGTACCATTATCATATATAGCATATTGTGTGACATCATTAGAAGACCCAGGACCCTGAGCCAATATGAGCTACAACTTGTACCTACACCTGATATACAATACGGGTTCATGTGATTTCAGTGATGATCAGTCGGAGATCAGCTGAATAAGGGTAAAAGGGTGACATATGCAGAAATGGCAAAAAAATGAGGGGAGTAGCATTTATGAGCAAAGAAAAGACAGAACTAATGGCAAGTACAATTGTGGCAATGCATAGCTTAAAGGAGGAAAGAAGGGGGAAGATGAAAGGAGGAAGGGAAAACAGGGATGGAAAATAGGGAAATCATGGAAAAAGTCTCTTTTGTTTAAGATATTTAGAGTTTAAAAGGGCAGGGAGAAAAGCTCCAGGCAGGGAAATAATAAGCTATGTTATAATAAAACATTTAAGTGATAATTGTCTAAGGAAGCTTTTGAAACTATACAGTGAGGTGTGCCAGGAGGCAAATTCCTAAACTCCTAGAAAGAGGCAGTGATATATACCTAACAAATAAGTGCAAAAAGGTGATAAATGTAATGAGATGCTTAACAGAGTTGGAATGGAGTGCAGACTGTGAGGCACTAAATGGATATATAGGCCTTTAATTAAGTCAAGGACAGACTATAGAAGCACAGCATACAGATCTAAACTGGAGGTAGTTCAAGTACATGCTCTCAAAGTATGCACAAGTGCAACTAGGACAGCACCAGTGTATTGACTCCAGGTAAAGACTAGACGAAATCAATTATTGGTTAACTACAGTATAAACTTGAAAGGCCATAAAAAAAATAGCAGTGGTGCAGGAAAAGTGGTGGGGCCCAGACAGTGAGCTTTGGGTGGGTAGGGAATAAGTTGGCAGATAGCAGTGGGTTAAGTACATTAAAATTGAGCTCTTTTGTAGTTTGGCCATGTGTGCCAGTATGGCTATTAACAAGCCCAAAAACTGACCTAGACCTAGCCAAGGTTAAACAAAGTGTCAGCAATACAGACTTAGTGGCTGAGTATTAAAATCATTTAGAGCAGAAATATATGGGGTTTGAACAAATATTGATGAATGGGCCAAAAAAAACCAAAAAGATGCAACAGGAGTGGCAGTGATAATATCAACCTGTGGAGTTGAGATAACTACAGTATTATAAGAGGAAGCTGAGATTGTTCAAGTCTGGGAAGACTGGGAAGGGAAGGGTGTGATATAGAGAAATACCACGAATGAATGTCAGGAGAGAGGGGTAAAAGGAACAAAAACTCACATTGGCCAAAAATGAATGAATGAAAATTAAATGCAACACAAAGAATTTGTTCCATACTGAGATGCCAATGAGATTGTACTGTATATATGAAGGCTAAGAATATTGATCAAATAAATATAGTATACTAGAATATATATTTATGTATATTTGAAGTTTGCTATTTTGGAACAACTAATTTTGTACTAAGTGTATTTAAGTTGTAATGAAATTGTGCAAAAGCACAATTGTTCAGTGTATTAAGTATACTTTTGTGTGCTAAAGTGGAACAACTTTAAATAAGAGATGGAGTGATGAGATGAGGTGAAGATTTATGTTCCGTGAACCACTTTTAGTAGGTATTAATCATTGCATACAAAGAACACCACACAACACCTGACCATCACAATCTGGCCATGTTAAGGTGTACATAAAAAAAAAAAATTCTCTACTAGAGCTATGCTGAGAAATCTTGGTTATGATTACATTACCAGCCTGTAATGACTCAATTTTTATCTTTTACCCTAATTTGATGTGAATCTGATATACTGTAGTCTGGATGCAAAACCTGATGATTTTCAGATCAGAACTGGGTCATGTGGTCCTAGACCAATGTAGGTACAGTTGTCCTCAGGTGGTCAGATCTACTCAGGGTTCTAAAACTGCTGCCACAATATTACTGTTTGTACGATGGGTATGACATTGTGAGTGCCTTTACATCAGGCAGGTTATAGTCAGAGCAGCAATCCACCACCTAGATATTAATGGGCTGAAGTGGACAGGCAAACCATAATCGAGAATTATCATGAAGGAATGGCAGGAGAGAGGGGCAAAAGAACAAAAACTTGCATTGGCCAAAAAATAAATGAATGAAGGAATTAATTAATGGATGAATGCATGAATGAATGAACACCAAATGCAACACAAAGAATTAGTTCCATACTGAGATGTCCATGAGGCGAACTATATGGAGGCTAAGAATATTGATCAGATAAATAGATTGTGCAAATAAACAGTAACCCTTGAAAATCAGATAACCTTCTCCTGATGTAGATCCATTTCCAGATTTGTTGTGTTTATAAATTTACTGTTGTGTTTTTGGATTATAGATGTGTTTTACACTTGCAGCCCACATTATTACAGTTAAACCAATTCTTTAGGAAATGATAGAATTCGTCCAAAAGAAAACATTTGTCTATTCATTGTGGGTGTACTCTGAGAAATTATTTATTAAGTTCTAAGCAATGCTATTTTCTACATCCCACCAATCCTGTCGCTGTCTCATTACTTGCATCAGAATGTCCTGTTGTTTTTTCCACTGGATCTGGGCTGCACATCTGTGACTGATTAATTAGTCATTTAATAAATACATGTAATTTATTAAATGAAATAGGGGCAATGCTTGCATCATACTTTTACAATACATGTAAACACGGGGCAGTGCAATTTGGAAAACACTTCCACTTCTGGCTAGAAATATCAGTTAAAGCCAGGGCTCTCCAAAACAAACTTTTAGGGTAGAAAAGTTGATGTCTACAATCTGATATCTTGCCCACTCATTGTTAATCCCTAAAAAGGTGTGTTTATTTATAGTCCTGCCAAAATTACATCTTTTGTAGTTGTCTGTGGCAGTGACTAGTGTTGACCTGTATGGTCTTATATATTGGGCAGTTGGTAACATTGTCCAACATAAACATAGAAAATATGAAAATATTATGAAAATATAAAAATATGTTATTTGCATTTATGCTACAATCAGAGTCTCTTATGTTATTTGCATTTGCATATACGCTACAGTCAGAATCTCTGTCCAAACCATGCAGTACAGGTAATGCATACTTTCTGACTAGTCAGATTTGAGAGTTCAACCATGCTTTTTTGAATTCCAACATTTAACCCATTTAACTTCCAGATTGTAATACATGTTTTGTTGGTCCCACTGGTCATCAGATCTGGATGTTGGATTTTGGCACAGGTTTTACACCAGCTGTACTTCCTAACACAACTCTACCCTCCCATGTTTATCCAGGCTAGCCTACCACTGAGTTACCAATGCCCTTCCAGGTTTGTACACTATAAAATGTAACAAACATAAAGAAAGAATATACTAATGAAAGTCCCTTTATAATATCTGCCTGCCACACAGGTTTATCATTTCTTACCTCATTGCACATATCTGGTGATGTGGTTTATATGGCCCTCATGCATGAGACAAGAATTATTTGCATTTTACTTACCTTTCAGTCTAAAATGCCTTCAACTAAATAAATCAGTGCTACAGTATCTACAGTAGTAAAGGCTCATATTCAATTTATCTACAGTAGAAGTTTTTAGTGGACATTCTTCTAGATACTGTATGTTATATACATATCTTAAATGCAATTTTGACTAGTCATGTTATCAAAGAATCTTAATGTACTATTTTTTTACTAGCCAAAGTTAAGTTAAACTAAAATTTCATGTGCTTAACACCTGGAAAAGCCCATCTGCTTAGTCTCTTGGCATGAGTGATGAAGCAAAGAGACGTGGACATGGCTGTGGGCATGAGACAGTTGCAAAAGCAGCACAATAATGGCAATTTGAAGTAAAAAAATTAATGGAATCATGTATAGCTGCCTCACATACAGAAACTGACTCCAATGTAATCTCAGTACATCTCATTTAACAAGCTGGATACAAACATACAGTATTTGGGTCAATTTCACTATAAAGTTCCATTGAAACCTCATAATTTCCAAATAATAGCAGATATTTTCCATTTAACTTCATATTAAGCTCTTTATTAAGTAGACCTTTGGCTGGTAGAAATGCATGTTGGTTAAGCTCCAGCACTTTCTATAAATAACCTGCACGCGGACAATTTTTGAGTAAATCGCAAAATGTCAACTCTGTCATTGACACATAATAATTATAAAATTTTGAGGAAGATAGACTGACTCTTTCTCGACAATATTTTTTAGTTAATGTGAAAAGTCTGTCCAAGATGTGGAAGAAAAGGGCAGAACTTTAGTTATTAAAATGATTCACTTTTGTAGGTGACTGCGTACTGTTTATCCCATGTATTTAAAATTTGTGTATTAAAATTTTTTTATTTATTAATATTTCACCATGACATGGGTGGACATGTTAAGCTTGACAACATCAAACTACAAAACCAATTTGATGAAAATTAGAAAAATATGTGTAAATACTTAGTATGTATTACAGCAGTTATTTCAATCTCCACTGAAGTAAGACAATATGACAGCTATGATGTCACTAATTCTCGAAGGGACAGTTACTGTACCCCAAAATGACAGGTTGGACATGAATTTCACACATTTCATACATTAACAAAATGTTAATGTGGAAAAAGTGACTTGTTTTATTAAAGAATTTGTTGAGAGCAATAAGAACACATGAAAGGTCTTTTAATTTAGTGTTATTTAACTATCTATTGCACTTATTGCATGTGAGTCATGGCAAAATCACAAACAGCCAATCCCAAAAGAATTGCTATGAAATGAGTATTTTACCTATAATTGTATTAATACATCTATACGTCTAAATGTTTGGTCATTTAAAACCTCAGAATTCATGAAAATGAAAATGAATTCAAAAATTTACTTACTATATATTATATAGCAGCATTAAAAATAACATTAAAGAAATCCCTTAATCATGGAAAGAAAACACATACCACATACATTAAAAAACTGTTTGCCACTTTTTAATCATGGTTTTGATAACAGCTAGTTAAAAGCATTAGGCACATATCCAGTGCTAAAGGAAAACTGAATATCTGTAATAGGGCTTTGATTGCTATTGGTAGTATCTGCTTGAAGAAATACTGTATGTGGGTAAATCTAGTACACAATCTAGTGTTTTTAGTGAGGCAATTTTTGAAAATTGCTTGGTCTTTCAAAGTGGAGTAAAGCACTGTAATTGATTATCTGATGTATCTACCAAGTTGATTGAATATCTTCAATTTTATTTTTTTAACTAAAAAATCATAGTCGTTACATTATTATTTGTAGAAGACCTGTATATTGTACTGTGTGTGCGTGTGCGTGTGTGTATGTTTAAAAATAGTTTATTAATTAAAGAGGTAGGTGGATGGCAATAAAGATAAAGAGAGTAAGAGATTGAGTCATTAGATGAAGTAGACATTGTGTGGGGAAAAAATGACAAAGATTATTTTTCCTGATGAGGGGCAGGGATCAAGAGATGGTTTACCCATGAGCTGTATGAGATGAATAGGGGAAAAGTGCAGGCTTGTGGTCTAGGAGGCGGGGTTCAAGGCCCATTTGTCAGAAAAGAATTCCAAGAGAACAAGGGGCATGGAATCTAGTAAACAGACCAGCAATCAATGACAATGATAATCCAAACAAGGTTTTAATATGAAAGCAGAAAGTTAGATACTTATGAAGATTCTGACAACAATGAATTTGTCAACAAAAAACACATGGCCATTAATCGTGCCAAATGAGACTATTACGTGTTATTAAGTCTATTAAGACTATTATCATTGTGTCTGTAAAAGTATTAAACACAGTTTTCCATTTGTTGCCTTCCCTTATTCTAACCAGATGATAAGGAGTTCAGTCATGTTAAATAAGGAGTTCAGTCAATAAATAAGTTCAGTCATGTGTAATAAGCAACTCCCATTGGCTAGCCCATATTGTGCTATATCCGAGAAAAAAATTTCCCTGTCATCAAGGTGCAGTAGCAATGATTGGCACTGGTAGTTGCCTGCTAGTTCATGGGGCCTTGACTACTGTTCTTCATACGCTGTTGGAAGGATATGCCTGTAATGCTGTTTCATGAGAACTATATCTAACAAAGGAGTGTCATGTTAAATGTGAATGTGAGCAAAATACAAAACTGTAATATTGTAATATTTTTGGCCCAATGGTTTAAAGTGGTGCTCTCAACAAAAACAACTGCTTAAATAATGGGCACGTTTCTGTTGTGTTTCTATGGCCGTTAAGATGTAGTGAACCAAACAAATGAGCTACATCCACTCCAAAGGGCCACGCCTGTGTAATGAGTAATATCCGACTAATTTTAGCATCACAATAAGAACTAAAAAAAAAAAAAAAAAACTGGTCATAGACAAAAGTTTAATTTATTCATTTTGCCAGGCTTTTTATAAATTGTATTCATGTGCATTTACAGACAAAAGAATGGATTTAAATAAATATAGCACAGTTTATCAGAATTTTATATATGTAAATAAATGTTTGATATAGCTAGTAGATCTCAATGCATACATCTTCCACTGTGGGTCATATTCTTAAATCTGGTTTACATTCCGTTTTTCTTTTCAACACCACCAATACATGACTCTTAGATGACGCAGAGATAGATATGCTTGTGTCATAAAAAATGCATTGTGCACAAGTTTTCACTTGTAATAATTACTATACATGAATACAACATGATTACCATCACTAATAGGTGCATATATAGAGAGAAAATGCTTTGACAAACGAGGTGTGACATCTTAAAACACTGTGTTGCTGCCTCATTTATTTTTTCTTGATTACAGTTTTAAATCTTTAAGGAATTGCTTTTTGCACATTATTTATTACTTTTATAAAAACAAGGACTGTTTTTATATCTTCGCTGCTAATTACAAGAAATATTTACTGTTCTTATGTCACTCCCTCAACTCAGTACTTCATTACTACAGAATTGGATGGTGTTATGATGTTTGTAGTGGCATTGCTCTTGTTTGCACATTTGCACATGCACTTTATGTTGTCTTTTTGTATAGTACTTAGTTTTTTGTAAATGTGTTTTGTCTCAGCTAATTAGGTGTCTAATTTACCTAGTTAGCATTTGTTAATTTATGTTGTATGTATGTAACAACTTAATGAACGGTAACAGCACTGGGATGTTTAACTAGATTTATCACGCCACATCCCAGGTGTTCTACAATCATTAATTACACTAACTGTCACAGCATGGGTGAAAATAACTGTCTGCTGAAAAACACAATTCAAACCAGTCACAAAAGCACTGTCAGCAAGAAAAACACATCTGATAAGATTATTGGATGTTAAATGTGTTCTTTTATTTATAGCTACAGAGCTAACCAGCTCCCTATCCATATGAATTCCACATCGCTTTCCAACCCTTGATTAAGGGCAATAATTGGTGTGTGGGACAATGGATTGTATATCATATTGCAATAGCTTTCTATTTAAACACTATTTGGGATTCAACCCTGGAACCAAGCTGTTCATTAGGTGACTAAAGAAGCTGATATTCTAAAGTGGAATAAGTGGAAATATAAAAAGAAACTTAAGGGCCGTCCACCAGCTCCAAGTTTCATTCTCCTCATCATTTGGCTACGTTTTTAAAACTGCTTTCATCCCACTAATTACTCTAACTCTCGGTTGCCATCCCCGTCAGTCATGGTTCATTAGTTCTGCCAGTAGTGGAGGGATATGTGTTGGCGGAGCAAAATAAGCAAACAAAAAAAAGTTTTTAAAAAAAAGAAAAAAAATCATAATCTGTTGATAATAAATGGTGTTTGCAAAACAGTTGTATAAAAGCAATATCAATACTCTAATATAGAGTTGAAGTGAGCCAGTTGTATGCAAACACAACAAAGAATTCACTGCTAGGCTACAAATGCAAGCAGATTTCACCACACAAGGTTAATCCAGTTGTAGACATTAGCTTAACGGGTCCTCTGGTCACTTTGAAACTACTATTTGTAATCAATTTCCATCAGAATTTTAGATTGCTTAAGCTCTCAGTATTAGGTGTGTTATCCAACTATGTAACGTAAGACTAGCTAACACATAATTGAAGCATTATTAAGAAATCACTAACTGGTAACTAGAAAGGTTAATGGAGGTGTTGGAAATCAGTTGAGTCCATTTTAATTGTCACCCTTCTGGAATTTATCCACCCTTCTGCCATCAACATTATCCAGTCTATTTCACAGAAAATCCTGATAGCTCCAAAGTCTGTTCTTCTACCACTGCTGTTAAGAAACCCTCTAAAACCTCTAACTGAATGATAAATGGCCTTAGGATTAATTTAATATGTAGATTAACATACTAGAAAAGGTCACAGCTTGACTAATAGTCTCTATATCACATAAGACCTTCCCCTCTCAATTCTCCTTTGGTATGTTTTTTTTTCCAAGTGGTTCCCAGAGAAAAGGCAAAGTTAAGGCATAAATAATAGTTGTAGGAATAATATGACTAACTAAACATACAGTGCGGTACAGTACAGTCATTTATACTTGAGTCTCTTCTCACTTAAGGAGCATTGCATGTATCAGACCTATGTATTTTGTATGAATAAATCATTTCAGGGGATTTTATTTGACTCAGTAAGGAACACATCTCGCAAATGTTTTCATGTCATACAATATAAAAAGACCTTATGTTCAAATCTGCCAAAATAGGTAATGTTGTAAAACATTGCTGGTTTTCTTTTATTCCATTTCTTTACCATAGGAAGAGAATGTGCATGTGTATGATTAGGACATTTCAAAATGGCATACATAACAACCTGCTCTCAAAAAAAAAAAAAAACTTTCAGAATATGATGGATGGAACATTGGACTTGATGTTCCATGTCATTACAATGAATTTATTAAAAAAGATAGGAACACCAAATTTTGGGTGTATTTTTATATTTAGGCATATTTTAAAAATAATGTATTAATCTATTTTGTTTCATTATTTAAAGATTCATTATTATTTTGCCTAGCACAAACACACACAAAAAGAGAGAGAGAGAGGAGGTTGAGATTAGTACCAATGCAGAGGCTTTTAGGATTTTCTCATTCACTCCAACTAAAGCCAAGAAAAACACAAGATCTCTCTATTGCGTATTTCCCTTTCTTGTTTAATTTTTATTAGCTGCCCATGCTGACATGTTTCTGTTGTGTTTCTATGGCTATTAGGATGTAGCGAACCAAACAAATGTGCTAAACTCACTCTAAAGGGGCACGCCTGTGTAATGAGTAATATCAGACTAATTTTAGCATTACAGTAAGAATTAAAAAAACAACAAAACTGGTCATTGACAAAGGTTTCATTTATTCAGTTTCTCAGGCTTTTTTAATATAAATTGTATTCACGTAGATTTAAAGAAAAAAAGAATGAAAGATTTAAATACAAAATATAGCACAGTTTATCAGAATTCTATACATATAAATAAACGTTTGATATATGTAGTAGATCCCAAGCAGCTTTACTAGCTGCCATGAAAACAATAAAGGCACCACATAAGTGAAAAACTTTTTTTTTCTTTTTTTCTCTTTTTTTGAGAATTCACTGTGGATAATTTACTATCAAAGATTATGGCAATTTAAAACTGTTCTTTAAAAGGATTTGATGTGGCTTTTTTTTAACTGGTTCACATTCCATATGAACACTAATCTGTCCCAAAATTTATCATATACTGTATGTCAGAAGACTGTCATTAGAGGTTTTGACACCCTCTAGTGGTAAACTAAAACAATTACAGGCCATTTCAGGAGGGTCTTTTAGGAACTTGTTCTGGTTAAACAATTTAAAATGCATAGCCTTCCACTGTGGTTCATATTCTTGAATCTGGTGTACATTCTGTTTTCTTTTCAACACGACCACCAATACAGCACCCTTAGGAGAAGCAGAGAAAAAAGCAGAGAGAGAGAAAAAAAAAAAGCACTGTGGGTCATTACAAGTTTTCACAAATAATTACTATACTGTACATGAAAACAACACACGATTACCATTACTAGAGAGAGAGAGAGAAAATGCTTTGACAAATGAGGTGTGACATCTTCAAACAAATTTTTCATGATTACAGTTTGATATTTTTAAGGAATTGGCAACAAAACAAAGTAATAATGGCGAAGATTTTTTATGTAGACCTCATACAAAGATTTCTCAAGTGAACACTACATTACACTAAACCAAGGTTTACTGTACATTTAAGTGTGCATATTCACTACATGAATTATATGCACATTGTAACAGCTCAATAATACGAATACAAAAGTCATACATGTACACTACCAGTCAAAGGTTTGTACACACCTTCTAATTCCATGGCCTTTCTTGATTTTTATTTCAATCTACATTGTAGGAAAAATGTTGAAAGGCATCCAAAATATGCAGTAATCTCTTTTAAGCAGTTGATATTGTGTGCTCTGTAAAGCCTTCATTACAGCTATCTCTACTACTGTACATGTTCTTGCAAGAACTGTTCCAGAACAGCTGACCGTACAGTAGGAAGATGTGTCCAAATTTTTGCCTTTTGCTGTATGTATACAACCAATTTTAAATATATATGTATCTTAGTATATTTTAAAGCTCCTTCTTCCCCACATACTGTATGTGTATGCATTTTCAGAAATTTAGTCATAGTCATCTTCAACAAATCAATATAAATGCACACGTTAAATAGAGGATGATATTATATTGCACACAACACTGATTAAATGTGTTAGGGAAAGTTCTAAAATATAAAAAATAGAGGGTTAGCTGGTTAAGAAAGTACTCTTTCACATACTGTACATGATCTCACAGAAAACAACTACAGTACTGGAATTGAAAAGAGAAATGATGATTGTCTATAATGTCTTGTGCTACACTTTGGAATGATTATTTAAAATGTTCTCTTTCATAGCACAGTCACACTACTTCACACACTGTTCAGATTTAGCAAACACACTGACGAATTTGGACTTTACCATAGAGCGAGAAAGAGCAGCATTAGCAGTGATGTCAGACAGATGGTCAGGAGAGCTGGAATAGGCAGCCTCAGCAGTGAAAATAAAGGCATTGAGGGCAGAAGATGAAACTGTCCAGCAGGTAAGAGAGCCTTATTAAACAAATCCTGTAGTTTTGCTTGACCAACTACCTCACTGGGATAAACTTAGAGAGGAAGAAAAAATATGAGCTGTAGTAAATACTAATTCGGAGTAAATGTACTGAATTGATTGAAGGTTTATGTATTCATGTACAAGTCTTACTTATAAACATATGAACTGAAACAAACACTACTCTGCCCTACACATTACAGGTTTGCTTGTGACACACATACAATACTGTATATCGACATTGGTTCTCTACTGTACATGTGATAAACGAGAGAACTGCTTAACGAGAATAAGAGAAGTGATTAAAGATCATAAGTACTACACAAACTCCACAAACTCACTCTCAAACTGATATTTAGATGTATTAATTCTTGTTTTAGATTTAACAAAAAAAAGTTTGTTGGTTTAACAAAAAAAATAAAAACAAAATTTCTACATAAAGATCAAATTAAGCTGACTGAAAACCACAATGATTGCAAGTGAAATAGACATTGGTGATAAACCTGTAAGTTGATAGTAGATGCGGACCAGTGAGCGTTCCTGAGAAAAGATCTCACACTGATATGTGCCCGTGTGCTCCAGTCGCGCTGAAGGTATGGAGAAAAGCTTATCCATGCCAACTGTCACCTCCTTAAACTGATCCATCAAAATTGTTTTGGCCTTAAAGGACATTTTGGTAGGTACATGAGAAAGGTCATTCAAAAACCATTCCCCATCTATGTGGCATGGTCAGTCTTGACATTCTAACACATGGATTGATGTGATGGGGTATGTGCATTAAGATCTTACCTCTGCATATCTCCAAACTATCTGTATGTCACTTGGCAAAATGAATGGCACATGACACCACATTTGAGTTCTGTTGTTTTCTGCCACTGTGATTTCCTGCACTACCAAGTCACACATAGACATTAACATTACACATACTATAGTACATACTCCAGGCAAGTTCCTTAACACATTACATTGAACCAAGGCTTCCCTTAAAGGGCCACCTCTGTCTGCATGGAATTCCTGTAATTATAATATTTAAGCAGAGCCGTTAAGTAGAGTGGTAAAGAGGATAATTCACTTCACAGTAATTGTAACTGTGCTGTCTGGAAATGAACACCACCGTATAAGGATTTTACAGTGATGCAGTAAAATCAGTTATATACATTTATATACATGTGCAGAATACACATTGCTCAAAAAAAATAACAGGATCACTTTTTAATCAGAGAATAGCATCAAGTCAATTAAACTTCTGGGAAATTGTTCTGGTCAGATTAAGTAGCTGAGAGGGTTGTTAATCAGTAGTAACAACAGGTGCACTAGAGGGGCAACAATGAGATGACTTCCTAAAACGAATGGTTTTACGGGTTACACTGACATTTTTTCCTCCATCTTTTCTGACTGTCTTTCACTCATTTTGCATTCGCCTAGGGATAATGTCACTACCGGTATCAGGAGGCGATCCCTGGACCATACAGAGGTTGCAAAGGAAGTCCAAACTTTCGAGAACTGTTCCATTTTTAGTTACTTCAATGAAATTTCAGAAAAATTTACTAACCTGCCGCATCATTTGTTAATGATTTTCGGGGTGTCTTCGAATTCAGCCCTCTGTAGGTTAATAATTTACATTTTCATCAAACGATGTGGCATCCTTTCGCTCCTAACATATTACCACATCCATATCAGTATGGATGTCCAGCATGATTTTATTTTCCATTGAGATCTGATCTGGTTTTCAATATGTTATTTTATTTTTTTGAGCAGTGTATATAAACAAATATCCTCTTAAATTACAATTTGATATGTAACACTTTTTTATCTTCTTGAACTGTATGTATTGTATGAATGGGATAGTCTATGCGAAACAGACTCACATGGGCAATCCAGGGGAAACTCACAGGAATCGTACTGACAAGTCATGCAGTTATAGACAGTGCCGTGAGACTGAAAACCTGACAGTGTTACAAAACAATTGTTAACATGAGAGCTAGCACAAGTGCTACTATTAATATCATACAGAATGTTATACAAGGATGTAAGTTTGCATAAACAGTCACCTACCACAAGGGGGGAAACATCCAGATGCTGTGAAAAGGATAAGAAAAGGGTGAACAGTTAAAGATAAACATAAAACGCCTTTTAGTGAGTCTAAAAAGAGTCCCACTCATTTGATTTTGAGCAGGTGATCAGCAGGTTGATTACCATAAGCAAGTTTGGATCGTAACAAATATGAAGCTGATTATGTGTTCAGGAATGTTAAATACATAAAGAACCGCTCACAGTAAATAATTAAAATAGCAGTACAAATAAATAAAACCACTTAATACCTATATTATTTTGTACACAAAGTGGAAAAGGGTATTGATCTCACCTCGAGGCAGACCAGAGGCCATCACGATGAAAGTTTCTGCAGCAGCTTGTAACCGAACTTCATACACAGTGTCTGAGAAATATGATAAATAAAAAATTGAGCTATTTAACTTTTGTCACATCCAGACAGTGAGTGCATTATGAGTGGTAAGCTGATATTTGTTTGTTTGTTTGATGGTGTACATATAAATGAATAGTAAGGACTGAACTTTATTAAACTTTATCAGATTCAAAATACAGTAGATTGCAAGCTAAATACAGCAGTTTAAAAGAGTTGGTAACAACTGATACCATTATGCATATGCTGGTGAAATTCTTCCACAATAGGCATGATTTCAGCCCTCAGAATCTCCTTTAGTACTGAGTCATAGCCTCTCCCTGAGAAAAGAATGAATCAATACACAAAGTAACAATAAACCAAGTAAACACCAGAAATAATTTTTTATTGTCAAACCAGTGTAACAACCTTACTTTGCCAACCTTATGCATGTTAGAACACTGTTGGTATTAGTTTGTATTTAAAAGTTAGAGTTCCATTGGTAAAATGACTTTAAACCAACTTTGACTTAATGCCTCCAGAAACTATTCATTAATATCCTTATTTCATATCTCAACTTTAAAAATAACTCCTTGATGGCCTCCGAGTGGCGCAGTGGTAAAGCGCTCGCCCTATCATCCGGGGAGCGCTGGTTCGAACCCCGGGTGATGCT